>CAXBTE010000094.1:0-107000 GCA_963978545.1 Linyphia triangularis
TTAAACGATTGGCAATCTTTTCCCACTTGATGGCGTCAGGCTCAAAAAAATTGACATGCTTGGCCTCTGACAAACACCTCAGGCATGTTTCCAGGTAATTCCGATGCCAGTCCTCAGGTAGCACCTTGTGAAAGATGCGTTGGTATTTCGAGTTCTCCATGTAGGAAATGAACGCTGTGACCCGGTTGGAAAGAATGTCCTTCTCCCACAAATCCAAATCCACGTACAAACGCTCGACGACATCGGACACGTCTTTCGGGAACAAATCCATGGCATGAAATGATTTCGAGTCACGGAAAGCCATTCCTTTTATAGCGAACAGTCTGGCAACCGTCCAAAAGAATGTAGCCTTGAGTTGGTCCCAAGATTGTGTTGGTCCCAAGCTTGAGTTGGTCTGATGAATGAAACCCAAGATTGTGCTATGCTTGCACCAAGATTGAGTAGTGTTGGTCCCAAGATTGTGCTATGCAGGCACCAAGATTGAGTAGTGCTGGTACCAAGATTGTGCTGTGCGATGTCTGGTTATCAAGATTGGGTGGTGTAGTCACCAAGATTGTCTGATGACCAACGTCGGGATGTACTTGCAAAGCAGGCTGGAGGGGAAAGCAACCTCTGGATCAGAAGTACTTGCAAAGCAGGCTGGAGGGGTAATTGACACGAATAGTATGCACTCAAGTGGATGTACTTGCAAAGCAGGCTGGAGGGGAAAGCAACGTCTGGATCAGAGGTACTTGCAAAGCAGTTGACACGAATAGTATGTACTCAAGTGGATGTACTTGCAAAGCAGAACAAGCAGTAGTCAGAGAACGTCTGATGCCTGAGCTCGCGATCCGCTGAGTTTTATAGGACTATGAAAAAAAAAAAAAAAAAAAAAAAAAAAAAAAAAAAAAAAAAAAAAAAAAATTTTTTTTTTTTTTTTTTTTTTTTTTTTTTTTTTTTTCCACAGTCCTAGCTGTCTCAGAGTTTCAGCCAGAAAATTTTTTCTTGAAATCTTTTGAGAGGGGCTCACTCCTTTAATTCATACATTACATGTACATTTCCTTGCTGCACCCAAATTCTTTTGGGCAACTGGTTCGGTTCGATAAGAAGCCAGTCCCCTGATTTTAACTGATTGATGGTACGCATCGTAAACACTTGTGCAGGGTTCTCTTCCGGGGGGCTTTCATATAGGTCGGTCTGAGTTCCTACCGCAACAGAACCTATGGTGGATTCCATGGGTTCTTGCTTCACGGTCGCCATGGTGGGTTCTTGCTCCACGGTCGCCATGGGTTCTGGTTCCACAGTTGCCATGGTGGAAGCCATGGGTTCTTGCTTCACGGTAGCCATGGGAGTGGTGGATTCCATGGGTTCTGGTTCCACGGTGGGTTCTTGCTTCACGGTAGCCATGGGAGTGGTGGATTCCATGGGTTCTGGTTCCACGGTGGGTTCTTGCTCCACGGTGGGTTCTTGCTTCACTTCTTGGACATCTTGACGTAAACTCCGAAGGTATTCTAAATCAGTGGCAAACTGATTTATCCACTCCGGAAAGGAAATGATACCGTCTGGATGGAGCGTAAGGATAGGCCCATGCGAACATTTTTGAACGAACGGTTGGTGAGTGATAGTAAGGAATCCCCGACCGTTCTCTAAAGCCTGTTGAAACATTTCTGCCGCTTCCACGTTCTCTCGATACAATAAACGGTACGCGTGTTGGCTCGTACAGAGTTGTATCCGTTTGTTCATGTACGGAGTAGGTTCGGGAATCACATCGCATCCACAAATGTGTTGGCTGAAACGGCTTGCAAAAGTGTACGGATTCTTTTTCCCCAGAAATGTGCCAATGTCCACGATCCGCCAGAACAAGTCATACTGGGTACCATTGGGTGCAACCAATGCACCTAATGGAAGGCTAAAAGCTCCAAGCTTCAATCGGAACCACATGGTAAGAAGAAGTGTTGAGAGTAAGAAATGTTGAGAGCGTCTGATGCTCCCAGCTCGGAGATGGCTGGTTATATAGCCAGACAAAAAAAAAAAAAAAAAAAAAAAAAAAAAAAAAAAAAAAAAAAAAAAAAAAAAAAAAAAAAATTTTTTTTTTTTTTTTTTTTTTTTTTTTTTTTTTTTTTTTTTTTTTTTTTTTTTTCATAGTCCTAGCTGACTCAGAGTTTCAGCCAGAAATTTTTTTCCAGACTGACCTTCATGAAAAAAGTTTTTTGGAGAGTTTTCCATTCAGTTAACATTACCATTGCTTTAACATGGGACGATGGGTACCATTCCCTCAAGTCCTGATGGTACGACCAATTTTTGACCAGCCACTTTATCAGATTGTGGGTACACAGGGTTTTCAGTATCATATCATGCATTGTGAAATATTTTATGTATGGGTCGCTGTATTAATTACCATTTTGGTAACTAATCCCACCACCACCCCAGCGACCACCATCTTTTAAATTGGAAACCAAACCATTTGGACAAAGAAACCATTTGGACAAAGAAACCATTGAAAAGAAACCATTGGAAAGAAACTATTTGGACAAAGAAACCATCGAAAAGAAACCATTTGGACAAAGAAACCATCGAAAAGAAACCATTTGGACAAAGAAACCATTGAAAAGAAACCATTTGGACAAAGAAACCATTGAAAAGAAACCATTTGGAACAAGACAAACCTTTGGAAAGAAACCATTTGGACAAAGAAACCATCGAAGAGAAACCATTGAAAAGAAACCATTTGGAACAAGACAAACCTTTGGAAAGAAACCATTTGGACAAAGAAACCTTTGGAAAGAAACCATTTGGACAAAGAAACCATTTGGAACAAGACAAACCTTTGGAAAGAAACCATTTGGAACAAGACAAACCTTTGGAAAGAAACCATTTGGACAAAGAAACCATTTGGAACAAGACAAACCATCGAAAAGAAACCATTTGGACAAAGAAACCATTGAAAAGAAACCTTTGGAAAGAAACCATTTGCATTACATAATGCCACACAGCCATTCATACCAGTGTTGTTGTGTGAAATAAATGACACAGGACACAGGGTTTTCAGAATCATTTATTCATATCATGCATTGTGAAATATTTTATGTGTGTATCATGCATACAGGTCACTGTATTAATTACCATTTTGGTAACTAATCCCACCACCACCCCAGCGACCACCATCTCTTAAATTGGAAACCAAACCATTTGGAACAAACCATTGGAAACCAAACCATTTGGAACAAACCATTGGAAACCAAACCATTTGGAACAAACCTTTGGAAAGAAACCATTTTGGAACAAACCTTTGGAAAGAAACCATTTGGACAAACCTTTGGAAAGAAACCATTTGGACAAACCTTTGGAAACCAAACCATTTGGACAAACCATTTGCATTACGTAATGCCACACAGCCATTCATACCAGTGTTGTTGTTGTGTGAAATAAATGACACAGGACACAGGGTTTTCAATATTCTTTATTCTCATCATACTTACTGAAGGCAGGCAGCTTGTGCAGATCAGCTTGCGAGTCATGTGGAAAAGCATTATGCCTCTAACATGGAAGAGTTTACCTTACTAGCCCTGCAAGCAGGGACACGTTTTTCGGGCCTCACTCAACCACGCGCCTTGCTAATGCTTAACCAACACAACCCCCTCTGTACGCCCAATACGCAGATGGAACGAGTCCAACGTGACAGTATGGGAATCTTCGGGCCACAAATCACTCGAAAGTGAAGAGGATGCCCAGCTCCACAGACAGAGCTCGGCCCACATGAATCCCAAAAAAGGGCTTCAATAGGGAAGTGAAAGCAGCATGTACAAAAAATCAGAAGAAATTCCTGTTAAGGAACACTAAAAAAATCCCCACACGTAATGGCAAACCACCATTTCCTATGGCTACCACTCAGACTGTGGGGCGAAAATCTGGGCCAGAAGCCTCAAAAAAACACCAATACTTACGTGTCAGCTTGCAAGTCATGTGGAAAGCATTCTGCCGATAACATGGAAGAGTTTACCTTACTAGCCCTGCAAGCAGGGACACGTTTTTCGGGCCTAACAACAACCACGCGCCTGGCGAATGCTAAACCATCACAACCCCTCTGTACTCCCACTACGCAGATGGAACGAGTCCAACATGACTGTACGGGAACCTTCATTCTGTTCTTCGGGCCACAAATCACTCGAAAGTGAAGAGGATGCCCAGCTCCATAGACAGAGCTTTGTTCCACACAAGGGGAACGGAAAGAGTTTTCTTGGCTCCCCGGATGGGTAAAAAAAGGTCCATCAAAAAAAACATGGGGAATCTTCGGGCCACGAAACCACAAGAACGTGGAAACTTATGCCCAGCTCTTTAGTAGAACTTGGTCCCACATGAATCCCGAGCGGGCTTCAATACGGGAAAAGAGTTGGTTGTAAAAAAAAATAAGAAGAAATTCCTGTTAAGGAACACTAAAAAAATCCCCACACGTAATGGCAAACCACAAGGGCTACCACTCAGACTGTGGGGTGAAAAATGTGGGCCAGAAGCCTCAAAAAAACACCAATACTTACGTGTCAGCTTGCGAGTCATGTGGAAAGCATTCAACCGATAACATGGAAGAGTTTACCTTACTAGCCCTGCAAGCAGGGGTTTTCGGGTTATAACAACAACCACGCGCCTGGCGAATGCTTCACCATCACAACCCCTCTGTACTCCCACTACGCAGATGGAACGAGTCCAACATGACTGTACGGGAACCTTCATTCTGTACTTTGGGCCACTTTTTATAAATCTTCGGGCCACCAAGTCTTCGGGCCACAAATCACTCGAAAGTGAAGAGGATGCCCAGCTCCATAGACAGAGCTGTGTTCCCATATGAAACCAGAGCTTCACAGGGAACGGAAAGAGTTTTCTTGGCGCCCCGGATGGGTAAAAAAAGGTCCATCAAAAAAAACATGGGGAATCTTCGGGCCACGAAACCACAAGAACGTGGAAACTTATGCCCAGCTCTTTAGTAGAACTTGGTCCCACATGAATCCCGAGCGGGCTTCAATACGGGAGAAAGTTGGGTTGAGTCGGTTCGCCATAGCAACTTCACCATAACTGCGCCCATCCAGAAAAACACCGCCTAAAAGGCATGGTGTCTGTGGTCACTATAGCCTACTTGCACGTGTTATAGGGTCGTATCGGAACCATGCCATCAGAGCCCAACACAATGCGTTCGTCAAGTGACAACGTTTCTGGCTTGGAACATTACGCAAAGTGAAGCCACGTTCTCAGACTTACCAACTCGAAAAAAAATCGGAAGAAATTCCTGTTAAGGAACACTATGCTGCCCTCCTAGCGAGAGCAGAAAAAAAATTTACAAGTCAAGACATACTTACCATAGTTGAGCCACATCTGCTTCAGTCACCTGATATAATCCCCAGGGACAGGGTACCCGGTTATCCCCCCAGGCACTGGGCACCTAGTTTAGTCGCCTTGTACGACACGCATAGGCTACGGTGGGACAATTCTTGAGACCCGGTCACCACACGGGTACATCAGACAATGATGAAGGGAGCTCGGATCCTCGCTCTTATATAGCGCTCAAAAAAAAAAAAAAAAAAAAAAAAAAAAAAAAAAAAAAAAAAAAAAAAAAAATTTTTTTTTTTTTTTTTTTTTTTTTTTTTTTTTTTTTTTTTTTTTTTTTTTCAATAGCATAAGGAGCCGAGGTTGGTCATAGTAACTTCACTCACTCATCAAGAAGTCAGACCAACAACACGGCACACAGTTATTTTGAAAACTGGCTTACCGTATCCAAATTAATATTCCATCTGGCCGGAAATGGTTAAAATCATGTGCGGAATGTGTAACACATCACCATTCACTCAAACACATCCAGAAACATCCATCGAGCTAACGCCATCACTTGAAAATCATCCCATCAAGCGATGTAAACAACAGAGCTCTCCGATGAACGACCGCTCTCGTTGAGATCCAAGTGCAGAATGACTAAGTCCAGCGCTGTTTCCCGCCAAATGACGTAACGTGTCACGTGATCATGTCCCGAATCGCCGAGGTGGATTTCACTCACTTGTCTTCCAGCCACCAAAGAGAGCAGACGTGTTGTTCTGCTTGTGCGTATGGGATTTCGAGGCACCGACGGAGAACTGGCGTGCGTTCGTTATGCTGTTCAGCTGCGGAATGATGGGTAAGTGCCACAAGGGGTCCTTTTATACTCTGTAATGATGTCATGGTGTCACGTGATCATGTCCCCAACAGCCGCTGCTGCTTCAAGTCATTTGCCATTCAACCAGCAGACTGGTCGGACGCTTCATACTACTGCTCTGGCATTGCGGTTGATATATGGACAATATAGTGCCAAGATTGTATGTATTAACTATATGCCTCATAGTAGGTCAACCTGGGGGGTCCCAGACCCTGTTTTTAAATTTCATGATAACCATGGCTTGTAACATATCGTTGGACTCGTAAGGAAGAGCACATATGGAAAATGGGATCCCCGACCCTCCCCTGGGGGTATTTGGGCAAAGACCCTCCCATGGGGGTCCAGACCCTCTTTTAAATTTCATGATAACCATGGCTTGTAACATATCGTTGGACTCGTAATGAAGAGTACATATGGAATATAGGACCCCCGACCCTCTCAAGGGGTTATTTGGGCAAAGACCCTCCCATGGGGGGTCCAGACCCTCTTTTAAATTTCATGATAACCATGTCATGTAACATATCGTTGGACTCGCAATGAAGAGTACAACTGGAATATGGGACCCCCGACCCTCTCAAGGGGTTATTTGGGCAAAGACCCTCCCATGAGGGGTCCAGACCCTCTTTTAAATTTCATGATAACCATATCGTGTCACATATCGTTGGACTCGTAATGAAGAGTACAACTGGAATATGGGACCCCCGACCCTCCCATGGGGGGTCCAGACCCTCTTTTTAAATTTCATGATAACCATGGCTTGTAACATATCGTTGGACTCGTAATGAAGAGTACTGTTGGTTTTTCGGACCCCCGACCCTCCCATGGGGGGTCCAGACCCTTTCTTAAATTTCATGACAACTATGGCATGTCACATATCGTTGGACTCGGAATGAAGAGTACAGTTGGTTTTTCGGACCCCCGACCCTCCCATGGGGGGTCTACATCCGGTTTTTAAATTTCATGATAACTATGGCATGTCACATATCGTTGGACTCGTAATGAAGAGTACAATTGGTTTTTCGGACCCCCGACCCTCCCATGGGGGGTCCAGACCCTTTTTTAAATTTCATGATAACCATGGCATGTCACATATCGTTGGACTCGTAATCAAGAGTACAATTGGTTTTTCGGACCCCCGACCCTCCCATGGGGGGTCTACATCCGGTTTTTAATTTCAAGATAATCCTGTCATGTCACATATCGTTGGACTCGTAATCAAGAGTACAATTGGTTTTTCGGACCCGCGACCCTCCCATGGGGGGTCCAGACCCTCTTTTAAATTTCATGATAACCATGGCATGTCACATATCGTTGGACTCGTAATCAAGAGTACTGTTGGGTTTTCGGACCCCCGACCCTCCCATGGGGGGTGTACATCCGGTTTTTAATTTCAAGATAACCATATCGTGTCACATATCGTTGGACTCGTAATGAAGAGTACTGTTGGTTTTTCAGACCCCCGACCCTCCCATGGGGGTCTACATCCGGTTTTTAAATTTCATGATAACCATGGCATGTCACATATCGTTGGACTCGTAATGAAGAGTACAGTTGGTTTTTCAGACCCCCGACCCTCCCATGGGGGGTCCAGACCCTCTTTTAAATTTCATGATAACTATGGCATGTAACATATCGTTGGACTCGTAATCAAGAGTACTGTTGGGTTTTCGGACCCCCGACCCTCCCATGGGGGGTCCAGACCCTTTTTTAAATTTCAAGATAATCCTGTCATGTTACATATCGTTGGACTCGTCATGAAGAGTACAGTTGGTTTTTGGCAACCACGACCCTCCCACGGGGGTCCAGACAATCCCTAACGAGTTATGATAGCGAGTAATGTTAAGTCAATGGGAAGCACCAAAACAATGTTATCATGAAACTCGGTCCGGAAAAAAATTTCTGGCCGAAACTCTGAGACAGCTAGGACTATGAAAAAAAAAAAAAAAAAAAAAAAAAAAAAAAAAAAAAAAAAAAAAAAAAAAAAATTTTTTTTTTTTTTTTTTTTTTTTTTTTTTTTTTTTTTTTTTTCATAGTCCTAGCCGTCTCAGAGTTTCGGCTGGAAAAATTTTTCCTGACTGGCAGTTTTGTGTTTCTGGTTTTTTGGGACTCCCATTGACTTAACATTGCATGGTCAGAATTTCTGTGTTTCAGAGTTTCGGTCATGAAAATGTTTGCCAGGACATTTTTTTTCAGGGACATTTACACGTCCCAATAAGGATTGGGGTCGCGTTGAAGGTACAATTTATCAGCCACATGTCTGCAAATGGCCAGAACATCTGGCTTGTCTGTCAAGAGTTCCACCTCCAGGATTTTGGCTCCCATGAACTGCAAGCCCTCCAAAAATTCCTTTAGGTAATAGTAGGTAGCCAAGTCCGTCGTGGCGACTCCAAAGGGCCATTTGTTGGACTCGTTGAGGCCAGGAAGAAATGCATTCTTTAAATAATCCTTAAAGTGGTTCACGTCCACTTCTTTTATGTTGTCTGGCTCAGGGTCTTTGGAAAAAGGGTTGAATGGCATATTCAGGTTCTTCTGGATATCATCGTAGGTAAATTGGGTCAGCGAGGCACCCTTTACTTTGACCCCACAGATGTTATTGGAGTCGTGCACTTCAACAAAGTACACTTTTCGAGGGATAAATTGGCCTCTATAGCAAAAGAACTCTGCGTGGCACACGTAATCAAACTCGCAAGCTTGGGACATGTTGGCAAGTTTGGTAATTCAAAGCACTCCAGTACAGTTGAAGAGGTTGTGGTGAATGAAGAAAATTCTCTGGGCTCCCGGTATTTGTATGGACTATGAAAAAAAAAAAAAAAAAAAAAAAAAAAAAAAAAAAAAAAAAAAAAAAAAAAAAAATTTTTTTTTTTTTTTTTTTTTTTTTTTTTTTTTTTTTTTTTTTTTTTTCCATAGTCCTAGCTCTCTGAGTTCCAGTCAGAATTTTTTTTTCCCAGCTGAAATTTTTTCCACACACGTTAATGTGGTATCATGTCCATGGGAACTGGTGTCAGTCTTTGTATACCTCCTACGATAGCCAAATAACGATGGCATCTGGGTCTGCGACACGTTGTACAAAAACTCAGGTCCGGTTTCACCATGGTTTCCGTCTCAACGATGGATGTATCACTGACATAATTGTTCCAACGTATTTTGGACTCGACATCATAACACCATAGTTTGGAAGGACTCAGTTTTTCAAAACTTTGGTACACATAGGGACCCAAGTATTGTCGGTGATCATAGTCCATGGAATACGTCAAGAATCCATTGGTTATTGTAAATCCATCTTCATGCCAACACAAGACAGCCCATCCACCTGTATGAAAATAACCGATGGTAGGTACATCAGATTTCTTGGGGTTCTTTATCGTAATGGTGGGACGAGATTGGTTAGGCTTGAACCGTTTGCTTTGGTGTGAATGTTCAGGACTGCGTTGGTGTGAACTGCGTGCCTTCTTGTGTGAAGGTTCAGAACTGCGTTGGTGTGAACTGCGTGCCTTCTTGTGTGAAGGTTCAGAACTGCGTTGGTGTGAACTGCGTGCCTTCTTGTGTGAAGGTTCAGAACTGCTTGACGATGGACTATGTGCCTTCTTGCGTGAAGATTCAGGACTGCGTGAACTACGTGCTGCCATCCTGAAATATCTCGATGGTGGTATGCAACATTCCCTAATGTTGTCAGTAGTCAACGGCAATTCAATATCAGGCATATCCATGGTAAAGAGGAACTGCACTCGTCAAGAAGTTGTAGCAGAATGAAATACCCACAGCTCCAGCTCAGACTTTATAGGAAAAAAAAAAAAAAAAAAAAAAAAAAAAAAAAAAAAAAAAAAAATTTTTTTTTTTTTTTTTTTTTTTTTTTTTTTTTTTTTTTTTTTTTTTTTTTTCCACAACTCTGAGCTGGCTTTCAAGTTGCCCAACAAAATTTTTTTGCAGACATGATATTAATGATGTATCAGTTCCACAGGGATGGGTAACAATTGGGACACACCACCAGCTACAGCTATGAATCGATGACAACGTTCATCACTGCAATAGGGGCACACACCTTCCAACTCCTTCTTTCGTTCAATGATGTACGTTTTCACTGGCAAGTAGGTGTTAATACTTTTCCATCGTAACTTGGTGGCCACATCCGTGAAAAACAGGTGTCCCACATTCATGTTCTTGACACTTTCCAACACGATGCTGTGCACATCAGCCACGTTGTCCACCGAAAATGAAATGAAACCATTCGTCAGTGTAAAAGAGTTATCACGTAAGCATATCACGGCAAGTCCATTGGCGTGGAAATGGTGTATGGCCGTGTCAACAGGTTTCATGTTGTCCAAAGTTTTGTCAGAAGAGGTTTGTGGATCGGGTGTATCATGGCTGACGCTTGTATCAGGCTTCTTGGGTGCATCATGGCTGACGCTTGTATCAGGCTTCATGGGTGCATCATGGCTGACTCTTGTATCAGGCTTCTTGGGTGTATCATGACTGACTCTTGTATCAGGCTTCTTGGGTGCATCATGGTTTTTATTGAATCGTGTATCAGACCTCTTGGGTGTACCATGGCGGACTCTTGTATCAGGCTTCTTGGGTGCATCATGGTTTTTATTGAATCGTGACCTCTTGGGTGTACCATGGCGGACTCTTGTATCAGGCTTCTTGGGTGCATCATGATTTTTCCTGAATCTTGTATCAGGCTTCTTGGGTGCATCATGATTTTTCCTGAATCTTGTATCAGGCTTCTTGGGTGCATCATGATTTTTCCTGAATCGTGTATCAGGCTTCCATTTGAAATGTCTGTTTGAATTATAGTAGTTATTGAAAGGTTTGCGTGGCTGGAAATGTCTGGGGGAATCAGCATAGTAGTTATTGAAAGGTTTACGTGGCGTGAAAGGTTTGGGAAAACATTTATTCTGCTCACATGGCGGCTCCTCAGGTAGGTCAGGTTCTGGTGATTCAGGACTATACTCTGGTGATTCAGGCAACGGTGACATGCTGAATCCAAGAAACTCGTTCAACTCCAACGTACTGTCCATCATGCAGAGAGGCTGTTGTCTGAGCAAAACGTTTTATCCAAATGGCAAACCCTTGGCTGGTACCACGTCTTTTATACTACTCGGAAAAAAAAAAAAAAAAAAAAAAAAAAAAAAAAAAAAAAAAAAAAAATCCCAATGTTGGTTTTTTTTCTGTTGGCTTGTTTGGATTAAACCAAAGTTGGCTCTTTTGATGGTTCTATTGGCTTGTCTGACCGCCAATGTTGGTTCTTTGGACCCTCTCTAGCTGTTGGCTTGTTTGGATTATACCAAAGTTGGCTCTTCTGATGGCTCTTTTGTCATGTCTCTTTTGCCATGATCCCTATGTTGGCTCTTCTCACCAAGGTTGGTAGGGTTGTTGATCCAAAAAAATGGGAGAGAGCAGAGTACGCAAACGTACTCAAGCTCTCTCCCATTTTTTTGGGTCCAAAGGGAACATGTCAATAGGAGATGATGGCTGACCTGCAGGACGGACAGGTATTATGGTCTTGTAACCATTTCATGAGGCAGCCTGAGTGGAACCCATGGTTACATGCCGTGGTATACCTGGAAATGGCGATGGATTCCAGGCATATGCTGCAAATCTGGTACGGATAGAAATAAGAGTCCGGCCACGGGTATCCAAACACCAAACTGATGATACGCTGACCAACAGTTTGGATAAACTCCATTGGTAGGCGCTGTGGTGAAATGGTCCACTGTTTGTACAGCCAGGCATACAGTTTTGGCACTATCTTGTCCAAATATATGGCTCGCAGGGTCGGATATCTGTAGTCGGCATATTTTTCACACAGGGGTTCAAGGTCTTGAGCATAAAAATCGTCCCTGAAAAAGTTGTATGCTCTCATAGCCAACGCATACGAGTCAATGTGAGAGTCACCCATATAAGTGTAAAAGAATGGGACATCAAACTCCCACTTTTCTTGTATCACAATCACATCATCGGGCTCCACAGAGTGCAACACTGTACTTACATCCAACATCCAATTCGTAAACTTAATGATATCTTGCATACAAGATGTCTTTGAACAAAACGAATCAATAACAGCATTACGGTGTGCGTCCGTCGGAAACATCTCGGCAAATGATCAAAAACCCAGTGAACGCGCTGCTTATATAGGTCTGAGTGGGCGTATAACGCCACCAAGGTTGGTGGACTACATGCTGCACACGGATTGGCTAAAGGGTATTTGACGTCATACACTTTCTGACCAAGCTTGGCAAAATTATTCCGTGACCTAAAAAAATTCTGACTGCAAATACCCAATGTTGGCCGAGCATGTTTTTTCCAACGATGAATGCGTCAGTCGGTTATGATTCAAAAAATCTGGTGGTGTTCGGGTCATAAAAAAGAATTCCCAAGGTCGGGGGTCCCATATGTACTCTTCAGTCCAACAAATGGCCCTTTGGAGTCGCCACGACGGACTTGGCTACCTACTATTACCTAAAGGAATTTTTGGAGGGCTTGCAGTTCATGGGAGCCAAAATCCTGGAGGTGGAACTCTTGACAGACAAGCCAGATGTTCTGGCCATTTGCAGACATGTGGCTGATAAATTGTACCTTCAACGCGGCCCCAATCCTTATTGGGACGTGTAAATGTCCCTGAAAAAACAATGTCCTGGCAAACATTTTCATGACCGAAACTCTGAAACACAGAAATTCTGACCATGCAATGTTAAGTCAATGGGAGTCCCAAAAAACCAGAAACACAAAACTGCCAGTCAGGAAAAAATTTTCCAGCCGAAACTCTGAGACGGCTAGGACTATGAAAAAAAAAAAAAAAAAAAAAAAAAAAAAAAAAAAAAAAAAAAAAATTTTTTTTTTTTTTTTTTTTTTTTTTTTTTTTTTTTTCATAGTCCTAGCTGTCTCAGAGTTTCGGCCAGAAATTTTTTTCCGGACCGAGTTTCATGATAACATTGTTTTGGTGCTTCCCATTGACTTAACATTACTCGCTATCATAACTCGTTAGGGATTGTCTGGACCCCCGTGGGAGGGTCGTGGTTGCCAAAAACCAACTGTACTCTTCATGACGAGTCCAACGATATGTAACATGACAGGATTATCTTGAAATTTAAAAAAGGGTCTGGACCCCCCATGGGAGGGTCGGGGGTCCGAAAACCCAACAGTACTCTTGATTACGAGTCCAACGATATGTTACATGCCATAGTTATCATGAAATTTAAAAGAGGGTCTGGACCCCCCATGGGAGGGTCGGGGGTCTGAAAAACCAACTGTACTCTTCATTACGAGTCCAACGATATGTGACATGCCATGGTTATCATGAAATTTAAAAACCGGATGTAGACCCCCATGGGAGGGTCGGGGGTCTGAAAAACCAACAGTACTCTTCATTACGAGTCCAACGATATGTGACACGATATGGTTATCTTGAAATTAAAAACCGGATGTACACCCCCCATGGGAGGGTCGGGGGTCCGAAAACCCAACAGTACTCTTGATTACGAGTCCAACGATATGTGACATGCCATGGTTATCATGAAATTTAAAAGAGGGTCTGGACCCCCCATGGGAGGGTCGCGGGTCCGAAAAACCAATTGTACTCTTGATTACGAGTCCAACGATATGTGACATGACAGGATTATCTTGAAATTAAAAACCGGATGTAGACCCCCCATGGGAGGGTCGGGGGTCCGAAAAACCAATTGTACTCTTGATTACGAGTCCAACGATATGTGACATGCCATGGTTATCATGAAATTTAAAAAAGGGTCTGGACCCCCCATGGGAGGGTCGGGGGTCCGAAAAACCAATTGTACTCTTCATTACGAGTCCAACGATATGTGACATGCCATAGTTATCATGAAATTTAAAAACCGGATGTAGACCCCCCATGGGAGGGTCGGGGGTCCGAAAAACCAACTGTACTCTTCATTCCGAGTCCAACGATATGTGACATGCCATAGTTGTCATGAAATTTAAGAAAGGGTCTGGACCCCCCATGGGAGGGTCGGGGGTCCGAAAAACCAACAGTACTCTTCATTACGAGTCCAACGATATGTTACAAGCCATGGTTATCATGAAATTTAAAAAGAGGGTCTGGACCCCCCATGGGAGGGTCGGGGGTCCCATATTCCAGTTGTACTCTTCATTACGAGTCCAACGATATGTGACACGATATGGTTATCATGAAATTTAAAAGAGGGTCTGGACCCCTCATGGGAGGGTCTTTGCCCAAATAACCCCTTGAGAGGGTCGGGGGTCCCATATTCCAGTTGTACTCTTCATTGCGAGTCCAACGATATGTTACATGACATGGTTATCATGAAATTTAAAAGAGGGTCTGGACCCCCCATGGGAGGGTCTTTGCCCAAATAACCCCTTGAGAGGGTCGGGGGTCCTATATTCCATATGTACTCTTCATTACGAGTCCAACGATATGTTACAAGCCATGGTTATCATGAAATTTAAAAGAGGGTCTGGACCCCCATGGGAGGGTCTTTGCCCAAATACCCCCAGGGGAGGGTCGGGGATCCCATTTTCCATATGTGCTCTTCCTTACGAGTCCAACGATATGTTACAAGCCATGGTTATCATGAAATTTAAAAACAGGGTCTGGGACCCCCCAGGTTGACCTACTATGAGGCATATAGTTAATACATACAATCTTGGCACTATATTGTCCATATATCAACCGCAATGCCAGAGCAGTAGTATGAAGCGTCCGACCAGTCTGCTGGTTGAATGGCAAATGACTTGAAGCAGCAGCGGCTGTTGGGGACATGATCACGTGACACCATGACATCATTACAGAGTATAAAAGGACCCCTTGTGGCACTTACCCATCATTCCGCAGCTGAACAGCATAACGAACGCACGCCAGTTCTCCGTCGGTGCCTCGAAATCCCATACGCACAAGCAGAACAACACGTCTGCTCTCTTTGGTGGCTGGAAGACAAGTGAGTGAAATCCACCTCGGCGATTCGGGACATGATCACGTGACACGTTACGTCATTTGGCGGGAAACAGCGCTGGACTTAGTCATTCTGCACTTGGATCTCAACGAGAGCGGTCGTTCATCGGAGAGCTCTGTTGTTTACATCGCTTGATGGGATGATTTTCAAGTGATGGCGTTAGCTCGATGGATGTTTCTGGATGTGTTTGAGTGAATGGTGATGTGTTACACATTCCGCACATGATTTTAACCATTTCCGGCCAGATGGAATATTAATTTGGATACGGTAAGCCAGTTTTCAAAATAACTGTGTGCCGTGTTGTTGGTCTGACTTCTTGATGAGTGAGTGAAGTTACTATGACCAACCTCGGCTCCTTATGCTATTGAAAAAAAAAAAAAAAAAAAAAAAAAAAAAAAAAAAAAAAAAAAAAAAAAAAAAAAAATTTTTTTTTTTTTTTTTTTTTTTTTTTTTTTTTTTTTTTTTTTTTTTTTGAGCGCTATATAAGAGCGAGGATCCGAGCTCCCTTCATCATTGTCTGATGTACCCGTGTGGTGACCGGGTCTCAAGAATTGTCCCACCGTAGCCTATGCGTGTCGTACAAGGCGACTAAACTAGGTGCCCAGTGCCTGGGGGGATAACCGGGTACCCTGTCCCTGGGGATTATATCAGGTGACTGAAGCAGATGTGGCTCAACTATGGTAAGTATGTCTTGACTTGTAAATTTTTTTTCTGCTCTCGCTAGGAGGGCAGCATAGTGTTCCTTAACAGGAATTTCTTCCGATTTTTTTTCGAGTTGGTAAGTCTGAGAACGTGGCTTCACTTTGCGTAATGTTCCAAGCCAGAAACGTTGTCACTTGACGAACGCATTGTGTTGGGCTCTGATGGCATGGTTCCGATACGACCCTATAACACGTGCAAGTAGGCTATAGTGACCACAGACACCATGCCTTTTAGGCGGTGTTTTTCTGGATGGGCGCAGTTATGGTGAAGTTGCTATGGCGAACCGACTCAACCCAACTTTCTCCCGTATTGAAGCCCGCTCGGGATTCATGTGGGACCAAGTTCTACTAAAGAGCTGGGCATAAGTTTCCACGTTCTTGTGGTTTCGTGGCCCGAAGATTCCCCATGTTTTTTTTGATGGACCTTTTTTTACCCATCCGGGGCGCCAAGAAAACTCTTTCCGTTCCCTGTGAAGCTCTGGTTTCATATGGGAACACAGCTCTGTCTATGGAGCTGGGCATCCTCTTCACTTTCGAGTGATTTGTGGCCCGAAGACTTGGTGGCCCGAAGATTTATAAAAAGTGGCCCAAAGTACAGAATGAAGGTTCCCGTACAGTCATGTTGGACTCGTTCCATCTGCGTAGTGGGAGTACAGAGGGGTTGTGATGGTGAAGCATTCGCCAGGCGCGTGGTTGTTGTTATAACCCGAAAACCCCTGCTTGCAGGGCTAGTAAGGTAAACTCTTCCATGTTATCGGTTGAATGCTTTCCACATGACTCGCAAGCTGACACGTAAGTATTGGTGTTTTTTTTAGGCTTCTGGCCCACATTTTTCACCCCACAGTCTGAGTGGTAGCCCTTGTGGTTTGCCATTACGTGTGGGGATTTTTTTAGTGTTCCTTAACAGGAATTTCTTCTTATTTTTTTTTACAACCAACTCTTTTCCCGTATTGAAGCCCGCTCGGGATTCATGTGGGACCAAGTTCTACTAAAGAGCTGGGCATAAGTTTCCACGTTCTTGTGGTTTCGTGGCCCGAAGATTCCCCATGTTTTTTTTGATGGACCTTTTTTTACCCATCCGGGGAGCCAAGAAAACTCTTTCCGTTCCCCTTGTGTGGAACAAAGCTCTGTCTATGGAGCTGGGCATCCTCTTCACTTTCGAGTGATTTGTGGCCCGAAGAACAGAATGAAGGTTCCCGTACAGTCATGTTGGACTCGTTCCATCTGCGTAGTGGGAGTACAGAGGGGTTGTGATGGTTTAGCATTCGCCAGGCGCGTGGTTGTTGTTAGGCCCGAAAAACGTGTCCCTGCTTGCAGGGCTAGTAAGGTAAACTCTTCCATGTTATCGGCAGAATGCTTTCCACATGACTTGCAAGCTGACACGTAAGTATTGGTGTTTTTTTGAGGCTTCTGGCCCAGATTTTCGCCCCACAGTCTGAGTGGTAGCCATAGGAAATGGTGGTTTGCCATTACGTGTGGGGATTTTTTTAGTGTTCCTTAACAGGAATTTCTTCTGATTTTTTGTACATGCTGCTTTCACTTCCCTATTGAAGCCCTTTTTTGGGATTCATGTGGGCCGAGCTCTGTCTGTGGAGCTGGGCATCCTCTTCACTTTCGAGTGATTTGTGGCCCGAAGATTCCCATACTGTCACGTTGGACTCGTTCCATCTGCGTATTGGGCGTACAGAGGGGGTTGTGTTGGTTAAGCATTAGCAAGGCGCGTGGTTGAGTGAGGCCCGAAAAACGTGTCCCTGCTTGCAGGGCTAGTAAGGTAAACTCTTCCATGTTAGAGGCATAATGCTTTTCCACATGACTCGCAAGCTGATCTGCACAAGCTGCCTGCCTTCAGTAAGTATGATGAGAATAAAGAATATTGAAAACCCTGTGTCCTGTGTCATTTATTTCACACAACAACAACACTGGTATGAATGGCTGTGTGGCATTACGTAATGCAAATGGTTTGTCCAAATGATTTGGTTTCCAAAGGTTTGTCCAAATGGTTTCTTTCCAAAGGTTTGTCCAAATGGTTTCTTTCCAAAGGTTTGTTCCAAAATGGTTTCTTTCCAAAGGTTTGTTCCAAATGGTTTGGTTTCCAATGGTTTGTTCCAAATGGTTTGGTTTCCAATGGTTTGTTCCAAATGGTTTGGTTTCCAATTTAAGAGATGGTGGTCGCTGGGGTGGTGGTGGGATTAGTTACCAAAATGGTAATTAATACAGTGACCTGTATGCATGATACACACATAAAATATTTCACAATGCATGATATGAATAAATGATTCTGAAAACCCTGTGTCCTGTGTCATTTATTTCACACAACAACACTGGTATGAATGGCTGTGTGGCATTATGTAATGCAAATGGTTTCTTTCCAAAGGTTTCTTTTCAATGGTTTCTTTGTCCAAATGGTTTCTTTTCGATGGTTTGTCTTGTTCCAAATGGTTTCTTTGTCCAAATGGTTTCTTTCCAAAGGTTTGTCTTGTTCCAAATGGTTTCTTTCCAAAGGTTTGTCTTGTTCCAAATGGTTTCTTTGTCCAAATGGTTTCTTTCCAAAGGTTTCTTTGTCCAAATGGTTTCTTTCCAAAGGTTTGTCTTGTTCCAAATGGTTTCTTTTCAATGGTTTCTCTTCGATGGTTTCTTTGTCCAAATGGTTTCTTTCCAAAGGTTTGTCTTGTTCCAAATGGTTTCTTTTCAATGGTTTCTTTGTCCAAATGGTTTCTTTTCAATGGTTTCTTTGTCCAAATGGTTTCTTTTCGATGGTTTCTTTGTCCAAATGGTTTCTTTTCGATGGTTTCTTTGTCCAAATAGTTTCTTTCCAATGGTTTCTTTTCAATGGTTTCTTTGTCCAAATGGTTTCTTTGTCCAAATGGTTTGGTTTCCAATTTAAAAGATGGTGGTCGCTGGGGTGGTGGTGGGATTAGTTACCAAAATGGTAATTAATACAGCGACCCATACATAAAATATTTCACAATGCATGATATGATACTGAAAACCCTGTGTACCCACAATCTGATAAAGTGGCTGGTCAAAAATTGGTCGTACCATCAGGACTTGAGGGAATGGTACCCATCGTCCCATGTTAAAGCAATGGTAATGTTAACTGAATGGAAAACTCTCCAAAAAACTTTTTTCATGAAGGTCAGTCTGGAAAAAAATTTCTGGCTGAAACTCTGAGTCAGCTAGGACTATGAAAAAAAAAAAAAAAAAAAAAAAAAAAAAAAAAAAAAAAAAAAAAAAAAAAAAAAAATTTTTTTTTTTTTTTTTTTTTTTTTTTTTTTTTTTTTTTTTTTTTTTTTTTTTTTTTTGTCTGGCTATATAACCAGCCATCTCCGAGCTGGGAGCATCAGACGCTCTCAACATTTCTTACTCTCAACACTTCTTCTTACCATGTGGTTCCGATTGAAGCTTGGAGCTTTTAGCCTTCCATTAGGTGCATTGGTTGCACCCAATGGTACCCAGTATGACTTGTTCTGGCGGATCGTGGACATTGGCACATTTCTGGGGAAAAAGAATCCGTACACTTTTGCAAGCCGTTTCAGCCAACACATTTGTGGATGCGATGTGATTCCCGAACCTACTCCGTACATGAACAAACGGATACAACTCTGTACGAGCCAACACGCGTACCGTTTATTGTATCGAGAGAACGTGGAAGCGGCAGAAATGTTTCAACAGGCTTTAGAGAACGGTCGGGGATTCCTTACTATCACTCACCAACCGTTCGTTCAAAAATGTTCGCATGGGCCTATCCTTACGCTCCATCCAGACGGTATCATTTCCTTTCCGGAGTGGATAAATCAGTTTGCCACTGATTTAGAATACCTTCGGAGTTTACGTCAAGATGTCCAAGAAGTGAAGCAAGAACCCACCGTGGAGCAAGAACCCACCGTGGAACCAGAACCCATGGAATCCACCACTCCCATGGCTACCGTGAAGCAAGAACCCACCGTGGAACCAGAACCCATGGAATCCACCACTCCCATGGCTACCGTGAAGCAAGAACCCATGGCTTCCACCATGGCAACTGTGGAACCAGAACCCATGGCGACCGTGGAGCAAGAACCCACCATGGCGACCGTGAAGCAAGAACCCATGGAATCCACCATAGGTTCTGTTGCGGTAGGAACTCAGACCGACCTATATGAAAGCCCCCCGGAAGAGAACCCTGCACAAGTGTTTACGATGCGTACCATCAATCAGTTAAAATCAGGGGACTGGCTTCTTATCGAACCGAACCAGTTGCCCAAAAGAATTTGGGTGCAGCAAGGAAATGTACATGTAATGTATGAATTAAAGGAGTGAGCCCCTCTCAAAAGATTTCAAGAAAAAATTTTCTGGCTGAAACTCTGAGACAGCTAGGACTGTGGAAAAAAAAAAAAAAAAAAAAAAAAAAAAAAAAAAAAAAATTTTTTTTTTTTTTTTTTTTTTTTTTTTTTTTTTTTTTTTTTTTTTTTTTTCATAGTCCTATAAAACTCAGCGGATCGCGAGCTCAGGCATCAGACGTTCTCTGACTACTGCTTGTTCTGCTTTGCAAGTACATCCACTTGAGTACATACTATTCGTGTCAACTGCTTTGCAAGTACCTCTGATCCAGACGTTGCTTTCCCCTCCAGCCTGCTTTGCAAGTACATCCACTTGAGTGCATACTATTCGTGTCAATTACCCCTCCAGCCTGCTTTGCAAGTACTTCTGATCCAGAGGTTGCTTTCCCCTCCAGCCTGCTTTGCAAGTACATCCCGACGTTGGTCATCAGACAATCTTGGTGACTACACCACCCAATCTTGATAACCAGACATCGCACAGCACAATCTTGGTACCAGCACTACTCAATCTTGGTGCCTGCATAGCACAATCTTGGGACCAACACTACTCAATCTTGGTGCAAGCATAGCACAATCTTGGGTTTCATTCATCAGACCAACTCAAGCTTGGGACCAACACAATCTTGGGACCAACTCAAGGCTACATTCTTTTGGACGGTTGCCAGACTGTTCGCTATAAAAGGAATGGCTTTCCGTGACTCGAAATCATTTCATGCCATGGATTTGTTCCCGAAAGACGTGTCCGATGTCGTCGAGCGTTTGTACGTGGATTTGGATTTGTGGGAGAAGGACATTCTTTCCAACCGGGTCACAGCGTTCATTTCCTACATGGAGAACTCGAAATACCAACGCATCTTTCACAAGGTGCTACCTGAGGACTGGCATCGGAATTACCTGGAAACATGCCTGAGGTGTTTGTCAGAGGCCAAGCATGTCAATTTTTTTGAGCCTGACGCCATCAAGTGGGAAAAGATTGCCAATCGTTTAATCAAAAGTCCGGACAGAATGCTAAAGAACTCGGATACCAGAATGGCCTTTCGTCTGGGCAACATGTTTTTAGTCAAGCATGGCTTCACCTTTGGACACTGGCAAGTACCAAAGGGACAGTACCACATCTACCAGACAAGCCATGCCCCTATGATTTGTTACCAGTTGCCAGAGTCCAGTGTCAATTCAAAAAGCCAACCGACCGTTTACCGACGCTCTTTTGCTGCCCATGATCAATTTTTGTACAAGAGGTACGTGTTTAAGCCACATACCATCTACTTTATCCCTCCTGGCATTCGTTATATGGTGATGGCTGCCCAAAAAACGGTGTTTTCCGTGGATGTGGTGGAAAACCCTGTTATGAACAGTGTGTCCTACAACTCTGATCGGTTGTTTCAGCAGTCTACGTACAATGTGCCTCCACCTACACCACGTCCTGAGGACCATTCTTCTTCAAGCCATTCTTCCTCTTCAAGCCATTCTTCTAAACACACGTCCCACTTTCGTATTCCCAAGCGGATGCCAGAGAAACCTATTCCCAAACTGATGCCAGAAGACCGCATTCGGATGTCAGAAGAGCCAAAGGAAACATTTCGTATTCCTAAACGCAAGTCGCATATTCAGCAGCTAGAGGAACCACCCAGAAAGCAGTGTGTGCCAGAGGTTCATGCGTCCTCCAGTGTGTCACAAGACCATGTGCCCCAAGTGCCCCAAGAACAGTGTTTTGTATCCCAAGAACAGTTTCAAGTTCCCCAAGAACAGTTTCAAGTTCCCCAAGAACAGTTTCAAGTTCCCCAAGAACAGTTTCAAGTTCCCCAAGAACAGTTTCAAGTTCCCCAAGAACAGTTTCAAGTTCCCCAAGAACATGTTCCCCATGTGCCCCAAGAACAGTTTCAAGTGCCCCATGTGCCAGTTCAGCAGTCCATGGAACAAATTCGTGTGCCCTGTGAACAATCCCCACATCCCAGTTTTGAACAACCAGCAGAATCACCGCAACCCACCTATGAACAATTACAACCAGTAACCGATGAGCAACTATTAACATACTTTACAACCCCTGAACTGTCCATGCCCGACCTCTTTCAAGACATTCCTGTATTTACAGAAGAACAATTTAATACCTTAGGGCTGGACGAATTTTTTGCCAGCGATATGCCTTTGGACTTGTCTCCAGCTGTACGATACCCCAAACCCAAAACAACCTACCTGTGTAAAGAACCCCTAGATCTGTCAGTACAGCGTACCAATAATCTGTAACCATGTAAACCGCATATGTAAATAACTAGTATGTCAATAAACATGTATTGTTTTACCCATGTGTGTTTATTTTTTAAAAAAAAACATTTTCCAACCTTGCAGCCACTACATACCCACGTTGGCTTTAAAAAAGGCCTTTCACAAGGGCCGTTTTCCTTTTTTGAATTTTTTTTGAAAGGGTCACGGTGCTCCATTATTTTATCGGCCGACTGTGTGATACCTATGGAATGGACTGTGAAACGGGGCAGTGAACAAGTTTCACAGTCCATTCACTGTACAAGTCAAGGAGTAGAGGGCATGGAATCTACAAGTTAGTTTTTCGAAAATGGGCAAGTGTTACGCCTATGGAATGGACTGTGAAACGGGGCAGTGAACAAGTTTCACCGTCCATTCATTGTACAAGTCAAGGAGTAGAGGGCATGGAATCTACAAGTTTGTTTTTCGAAAATTTGCAAGTGTTACGCCTATGGAATGGACTGTGAAACGGGGCAGTGAACAAGTTTCACAGTCCATTCACTGGGCATTGAATCTACAAGTTAGTTTTTCGAAAATGGGCAAGCGTTACGCCTATGGAATGGACTGTAAAATGGTCCAAGAAATTGTTTGGTATGCAACGGTAGACTGGCCGCGGGCCCAAACAATCTGACACAACACATTCTGACGGAATGATTCAGACGAACGAGTTATGATCCGCCCATGTTAAAGCAATGGTAATGCTAAGTCAATGGGAAACACCAAAACAAGATTATCATGAAACTCGGTCCGGAAAAATTTTCCCAGCTGAAACTCTGGGACAGCTAGGACTATGAAAAAAAAAAAAAAAAAAAAAAAAAAAAAAAAAAAAAATTTTTTTTTTTTTTTTTTTTTTTTTTTTTTTTTTCTTTCCATAGTCGTAGCTGTCTCAGAGTTTCAGTCGGAAAATTTTTTTCCTGACTGCCAGTTTTGTGTTTCTGGTTTTTGGGTTTCCCATTGACTTAACATTACCATTGCTTTAACATGGGACTGATCGGAATTTCTTTGGTTCAGATTTTCATCGCCCCAGACTGGTTGGGCTGATTACCATACTGCTGTTCAAGATCTTTGCAAGAAAAAAGCTCCAGACTTCTTTGCAAGGCATTTCACAGTACTTTCCATAGGTGCTAATGTTAATATTCTTTAAAAGTGGTGAAATGGTATCCGCATCTTTAAAAATGGTATCCGCATTTAAGACCGTGGTATCCGCACTTATGAGCATGGTATCCGCACTTATAAGCATGGTTTCCGCACGTATGAGCCTTTTGAAAACGGTGTGAGCCACTTCCAAACAGTCTCATAGAAAAGGACTAAAGTGTCCCATGGTCGGTATGCTTTCAAGTGGCCTTTGAAAAAAAAATCACAAAACCCGACGTTACTGGTGCGAGCATGGTATCAACACGAATGGTGGAGCACAGAATTCTTCTGGCTTATGACACAAGTAATCACACGATTTGGTCCAACAGTATCCGTTTGACACAATCTTTTGAATCTGGAAAAGTTTGGCGGTACTCTGTGTTTAACATGATTCCTGTGAAACATCCAAAACTCAGCCAACAATATTTTGCCTGGTCTGGTAATTCTGAAATCAGTGCCATTTTTAACTAGGATGTCGGATGTGGGCAATGGTAACGTTAAGTCAATGGAAAGCCCCCAAAACACATTTTCATAAAAGTCAGTCTGGAAAAAATTTTCCAGCCAAAACTCTGAGACAGCTAGGACTATGAAAAAAAAAAAAAAAAAAAAAAAAAAAAAAAAAAAAAAAAAAAAAAAAAAAAAATTTTTTTTTTTTTTTTTTTTTTTTTTTTTTTTTTTTTTTTTTTTTTTTTTTTTTTGAGATATAAGAGCTGCCGCAGAATTTCAGCTGGGGAAAATTTTTCCTGACTGGCGTTTTTGTGTTTCTGGTTTTTGGGTCTTCCCATTGACTTAACATTGCCATTGGTTTAACATAGCCAAGATTTCTTTGGTACGTTGAACTTGTGTGTTGTCTGGCTTCCCAACGCATTTCAAGAGACCCCGTGGTTGGATCCTTATAATGTTTCATATTGGCTAGCCATGGTTGGATCCTGTCAACTGGATTACCGTGGTTGGGTCCTTGTAACATTTCAAGAGCCCCTATAATATTTCATGTCAATACCGTGGTTGGGTCCGTGCAACATTTCAAGAGCCCCCGTCCCTATAATATTTCATGTCAATACCGTGGTTGGATCAAATGGTACTCAATGTTGGAACAAATGAATACCTGATATTTTTTTCTTGTCAGACATGACGTCAAATAGCCTTCAGCCAATAGGAATGCAGCGTTTGATTCACCAACGTTGGTGATGCTGACGCCCACTGGATTTCGTTGACACCCACTTGACGTAGTCATATAAAAGCTGTTTGCTCAATCAGACTTTTATTATTTGCCATGTTTCCTTACGACCGTCACCGTGATGCCATTATCGAGGAGTATTGCACGTCTCTTTCATCTGAAAGTATCCAGTTTATAAACTGGATGATGGATGTCAGCAGCATCTTGCATTCCGTGGAACCTGAAGACGTTATTGAAGTCAAAAAAGAGTGGCCCTATGACTTTGAATTGTTTGGACAGTTGATACCCGGCTTTTCCAAACATACTTGTCTGCAGAGTTGGACTTATACTTTCCACACCTGGCATTTTTGGTCAGACAGTTTGGCGTATGCAGCGGAGCCCATGTGTTCCAAGTACGCACATCATCGTTATCCAATTTTGCGTGCCATTTTTTTGGAAACGCTTGTGCCCAAGATGTACACTTTTCTGAAACTTTTGTGGGTTGTGCACCCCAAACGCATACCTCTGAACATTATTCAGCAGATAGGTGTCACTGTGATCACCTCGGTGTATGGATTCAAGTGGCCAGAACACTTTTTCGAGAAGGCAAATACCTGTGCCATATGCCTGGATGATATTTACGTTTCACTGTTTACTACAAACTGCCACCATGAATTCCATAGCGATTGCATCATGAAATGGCTAGATAAGCACGACTCGTGTCCGTCTTGCAGATCAGTTGTCAATGTGTATTGATGCAAGATGGACCCAAAAAAATGGGAGAGAGTTTGAGTACCTTCGGGTGCTCGGCTCTCTCCCATTTTTTTGGGCCAAGTGTATAGCCAACGTTGGAACCAATCGTCTTTAGCATTCCATTTGTTTCAAGTGGAAATCCAACGTCTTCAGTCTTTCATTTGTTTCAAGTGGAAATCCAAAGTTGGCGTTTTCAGCCATCCATTTTTTTCCAAGTGAAACTTGTGTAGTTTACCAAGGTTGGCAAGTCAAGTGACCCAAAAAAATGGGAGAAGACCAGGCAAAAGCCCAGCCTTCTCCCATTTTTTTGGGGGTGAGACACCAGTTCAGTTTTCAAAAAAGGAATATCCGCCCATGTAGTTGAATTTTTCCGCCAACGCTATAGCAATAGCCAGTGAGTCGGGCTTATTGCTCAACAGTTCTGATGGCACCATACCTGCGCCTGCATAAGACACGTGCTCACCCACAAAAGTCTCCAAGTAAAAATATGTGGCCATGTCTGCTGTGGCAATCTTACCGTGTCTGGTAAGATCGGTCAAGAATTCCTCCAGAAACAATTCAAAATCGTCATAGGCAACTTCTTGGGTGTGAGTGACATGAGGGGCCGGTCCAAAGGGGTTTTCAGGTAATCTCAAATTTCTTTGGACGTCGAGAAAAGTGAGATTGGTCAAAGAATCCTCACGCAGGCTCACCATGAAGCGTTTAGTCGGATCTTGAATTTGAACAAAGACCAAGTGCTTTGGGATGCACTGGTCTTGATAAAGCATGAATATCGATTGGCATACGTACTCCATAGCAAGCTCAAAGAGTTGTGATGGCTCTCGCTTCAACCCATTCGCTTTTATACGGAACCTCACGCATGCGCGCCTTGTGTTGGGCAACGTTCCAAGATTTCTTTCCAACGTTGGCTGGAAATAATCTAGTGGTCCCAATGTTGGTTAATTTAACAAAATGAAAAAGCTTCCAGAATAATGTGCAAGTTTCCCGGCTCGTCTGTAACCAACCATGGAGCTTTGGATATCAACAAGCCATCAGAGTAACCAAACATGAAAGCCTGATATACTGGGTCATGGTAATGTTGAGGCATCAAAGCCAGTCTTGGAAATTTTTGCTGGAGTCTGGAAATTCTGAGCAGCCTCAAAGCATTGCAATTTTTAACTAGGATATCGGATGTGGCATCAAAGCAAACAACCAGTCTTGGAAATGTTTGCCTGCTGTAAAGTCTGGAAATTCCGAAATCATTGCAATTTTTAACTAGGATATCGGATGTAGGCAATAGTAATGTTAAGGCAATGGGAAAGCCTCCAAACACATTTTCATGAAACCCGGACCTGGAAAAAAAATTCTGACTGAAACTCTGAGACAGCTAGGACTATGAAAAAAAAAAAAAAAAAAAAAAAAAAAAAAAAAAAAAAAAAAAAAAAAAAAAAAAAAAAAAATTTTTTTTTTTTTTTTTTTTTTTTTTTTTTTTTTTTTTTTTTTTTTTTTTTTTTCATAGTCCTAGCTGTCTCAGAGTTTCAGCTGGGGAAAATTTTTCCCGACTCTCGTTTTTGTGTTTCTGGTTTTTAGGCTCTTCCCATTGACTTAACATTACCACCCGATATCCTAGTTAAAATTACACTCATTTCCAGACTCCAGCAAAAAATTTGGGTCTGACTGAATTCATTCACCAAGGCCGATATCCAAACGGTTGCCAACGTTGGGTGGTGCAATCCAATGTTGGGAAACCGAACCAGGAAGTGATGACAGGAAGAGATAAGCCCTGCGCTGGGTATAAAAAGGCGTGCGCGAGACCACCACAGACACTTGTTCGACGAGCAATGTACGACTACGTGTGCCAAGCCGAGTTCATGGTGTATGGCGGGCGAGTGATGCCCCGCAAGATTTACTTTGTGGCCGTAAAAGACAGCAACGATGTCTTTTGCGTCAAGGTGAAGGAGGATTCCTTAACCTCCTTCACGTACGATGATGTACAACAGAACGGATTTTTGCCAATCAATCCATTTGTACCTGGTCCCGAGCCTGATAACCTGCATGCTGTACCTGTCGACGAGCTCAATGACTACCTGAAGAATTCCCTATTCAACGATATCATCAACGAGGTTGGCTGGCCATCCACAGTGGCTACATTGGACTCTGCCACGTTCTTTTACCTAAAAGACTTGCTCATTGACCTCAAATTTATTGGGGCCGACCTGCTCGAGGAGAAGGTTGACCTGCTTACCAGTCAGCCAAACGGACTTGCTATCTGCCAAGCTGCCTCTGACAAATTGTTTCTTCAGAGGCAAGCTGGCCACCATGGATATTGGGACCATTGTACTCAATAAACGTATTTTTTAAAAAAATTGTTGCCTAGTCTTCTTTTACACCAAAAATTTGGGAGAGAGCCCTTGGTGGCTCTCTCCCATTTTTTTGGGTCAATTGACTTGCCAACCTTGGGCTTTCACCCAAAGTATTCTCCGTTGATCCAACTATGACTGGAATCATTTGGATGTCAAACCTTGGACTTGGCAAACTTGGGAGCCACGGGTTTTATAAAGCATGGTAATGTTATGGCATCAAAGCCAGTCTGGGAAATTTTTGCTGGCAGTAAAGTCTGAGAAGCCTCAAAGCATTGCAAATTTTAACTAGGATATCGGATGTGGTATCAAAGCAAACAACCAGTCTGGGAAATTTTTGCTGGCAGTAAAGTCTGAGAAGCCTCAAATCATTGCCATTTTTAACTAGGATATCGGGTAATGTTAAGTCAATGGAAAGCCCCCAAAAAACATTTTCATGAAACCCGGCCTGGAAAAAAATTTCCTGACTGGAACTCTGAGACAGCTAGGACTATGAAAAAAAAAAAAAAAAAAAAAAAAAAAAAAAAAAAAAAAAAAAAAAAAAAAAAAAAAAAAAAAAAAAAAAAAATTTTTTTAGCAACAATGTACGACTACGTGTGCTTGGCACACGTAGTCGTACATTGTTGCTCTCGTTGACGAGTGTCTGTGATGGTCTCCACAGTGGCGACTTTGGACTCTGCCACGTACTTTTTTCTAAAAGACTTGTTACCGGACCTCACCTTTATTGGGGCCGACCTGCTCCAGGAGAAGGTGGACCTGCTTACCAGCCAGCCAAACGGACTTGCTATCTGCCAAGCTGCCTCTGACAAATTGTTTCTTCAGAGGCAAGCTGGCCACCATGGATATTGGGATGTGTAACCATCAATAAACGTATTTTTTTGAATTGTTGTCCAGTCTTTTTTTTAAACCAAAAATTTGGGAGAGAGCCCTTGGTGGCTCTCTCCCATTTTTTTGGGTCAATTGACTTGCCAACCTTGGATACATACTCTGAATTGGTTTTGCAAGTCCAACGTGGATCCAATTATGGTCTTTCTGACAACAAACCTTGGAGTTGCCAAACTTGGTCCTGTTGAGAGCCGAGCTTGGTTATGTCACACAAAATGGAAAGCGCCCATGTTTTCATGAATGTCAGTCTGGGAAAAATTTTCCAGCCGAAACTCTGAGACAGTTAGGACTATGAAAAAAAAAAAAAAAAAAAAAAAAAAAAAAAAAAAAAAAAAAAAAATTTTTTTTTTTTTTTTTTTTTTTTTTTTTTTTTTTTTTTTTTTTTTTCTTTCCTATAAAGTTCCCGAGCCCAAAAGATTTTTAGCCAGACGCTTGCTCACCAAACTGGTTGCATCATGACTGTGGACTATGTCGTGTTGATGGACAATAGCAACACGTTTTACTTTATGGATGTCAGGCATTATGCCAACGAGTGTAGTGCACCCGAGGACAATGTGTATGGAAGGCCCCATCGAAACACCGTCAAAGCACACAAGCATCCCTTGTTCAGGATGCCACAAGCTTACGTGGACTTGGTCCTGATCCTAAATTTTTCAAAGTGTTTGCCGACACAACACGGTGGACCTGCAGTGCTTGCAACCAACGACAAGGCTACTTTGTTGTATTTAAAGCACCTTGGGATACTGATCGAAAAGTACATCAATGAAGAATCGCTTGACCAATTTTCCATTGAGGACCGACTCGGTGATCTGGTATTCAGTGTCCTTTACAGTGAATGGCGTACAGATTCTAAAGAAGTGCAGCAGCTGACCAGAACAGGTTCACCACCACCACTGTACCCTTACAACCAGGTTGTCCGAATTCCTTTTCGTCAAATGGTATGGCCAGATCCCAAGTATGTGGACTTTGTCGTGCTGAAGGATAAGACCCAATTTTACTTTATGGAAGTGACCTATTACACGTATTTGTACAATTGTTTTACCGACTCGACGTTTCATTTCATGGTCAAAGTGCCACATGATTACGTGGACTCGTTCCTCACTCTGCATTATAAGAGGTGCTTACCCACACTACACGGTGGGCCTGCTGTGCTTGGGACCAACGACGAGTCCATTTTAAAGTTTTTCAAGTTCCGTGAGTATCCCATCCAGTGGGTAAATGTGCGTTGGAATTCCGATCGGGACATTGAGACGCAGACTTGTAAATTGGCGGAAGGGGCTAACGGCTTGAGGACACTGGATTTTCCACTCACAAAGCCAATTTATAGTTCCATTGCGTGTGTAAAACGTTGCAGGAAAAAAATTCCGTACTCGATGGAAAGCCCTCCAAATTCATGAAAGCCAGTCTGGGAAAAATTTTCTGCTGACTGAAACTCTGAGACGGCTAGGACTATGAAAAAAAAAAAAAAAAAAAAAAAAAAAAAAAAAAAAAAAAAAAAAAAAAAAAAAATTTTTTTTTTTTTTTTTTTTTTTTTTTTTTTTTTTTTTTTTTTTTTTTTTTTTTTCCTATAAAGTTGCCGAGCCCAGAAAATTTTCTTCACTCGCTCACTGACTGCCACAAGAATTTTTTCCTCCAGACAGTTTGGGCCATGACTGTGGACTATGTCGTACTGATGGATGGTTGGTTCACCTTTCATTTTATGAATACCGAAACCAATGTCATCAGTACTTTTCCGGACCTTCCCAACTTGAAACTGCCACATAGGGAATCATATTTTATACATTGTTTTTATCCTGCACTTGCACCACACGGTGCTGTGCTAGGGACCAACAATGACAGCACTTTGCATTTCATGAATGACCGTGAGCTACCCATCGAGTGGGTGCATGTACTGCCAACTCCCGACTTGCCCATCGAGACCCAACTCCTTCGACTAGCCCAACGAGTCAAAGAACTGGCTTGGATCGATCGCTTGAGTGAGTCAGTTTGTCATGATGACACGTGTGGTAAGGGGATCAAACTGCAAATCCCTGTGCGTCGTAAAAATTAGCAGTTTCCGATTGCCATTCACCACGTACCCTGGTTCAGGTAGCACGACCAAGTACATGTCCTGACCCTTATATTCAAACCACGGGTCTTCTTCTTCCCCTTTTGGTAGGACTGGAAACATGTTGAACCCACTTTCCAATAGTTCTGGATGCAGGCCCCAAGTTCCCACGAAAATGGTGGAATGGGGGGACTCGAGGGCGTCACGCAATAATTCCAAATCCATGACTTGGTTCTGGAAAGACAAAGCATGAACCGATTTACTCCTTACAAGGTACCTCGAAGTAACCGTGTCGTGGGTTTGGCAGAAAATCATTTTAAAAAGGAACTGAACGTCAAATGGCCAGAGAGAGATCCCAATAAACCGAGACCCATGGCCATTGTGAAACCATCCAACTTTTCCATGAACGACTCGCATGGGGAATCATCATGGGAATCATTCGAAAACATACACGACCCATGGCATACAGAACGCACAGAAATGCCAGAGCCAACGGCCCCACAAACTATGCCTCGACAATCCAACAGACCAAGGACTTTGGGGAATGGTACCTTGACACCCATTGTGGAATAAGACCCACCATGTAAAAGCAATGTTAAGTCAATGGGAAACCCTCAAAACAAAATTTCATGAGAGCCAGTCTGGGAAAATTTTTCCAGCCCGAAACTCTGAGACGGCTAGGACTATGAAAAAAAAAAAAAAAAAAAAAAAAAAAAAAAAAAAAATTTTTTTTTTTTTTTTTTTTTTTTTTTTTTTTTTTTTTTTTTTTTTTTTCATAGTCCTAGCCGTCTCAGAGTTTCGGGCTGGAAAATTTTTCCTGACTGCCAGTTTTGTGTTTCTGGTTTTTTGGACTTCCCATTGACTTAACATTACCATTGCTTTAACATGGGCAGAATTTCTGTGTTTCACATTTTCAGCACACCGGGTTTTAAAATACGGCATCAGTTCTGAACAGAGTACCACAACGCTGGTTAACCAACGCAGGCAAACCAACGTTGGGTTTTCAGTAAGAGTTTTCAGTCCAACGTTGGGATTTCAGTCCAATGTTGGAAATTTTGATAGCCACACCTGTTTTGATACCGCCAGCTGATCAGATAACGCTACATCCGTTGTATTCGCTATAAAAGGAGTGGGACGTTACGGACCACAGACACTTGCTGACTTGACATCAGACGAACAACATGTCTTGTGATTTTGTGTGCCACGCAGAATTCTTTTATTACGGGGGCCAATTGCAGCCCCGAAAGATTTTTTTTGCAAGTGTCCACGACAATAATGACGTGCTCACAGTAAAGGTAAGGGATGATTCCCTTACCGCGTTCTCTTATGAAGACATACTGAAGAACCTGGACTTGCCGACGAACCCCTTTGAAGCAACCAAAGAAACAGATGGCCTCAGGGAGATGGGGCTATCCGAGCTGCCTTCGTACCTCGGGAAGGATCTCATGCTGGATCTCAATCCGAGTGGCTGGCCCTCCAGCGTGGGAACCCTAGACTCTGCCACCTATTACTACATGAAAGATTACCTGCCCAACGACCTGCTATTACTACCGGTCAATCTGCTAGAAGAGCAGGTGGATCTATTAACTGAAAAACCAAATGGACTTGATATCTGCCAGGCTGCTGCCGACAAATTGTATCAAAAGCGGCAGTCTGGCGATAATCCCTATTGGGATGTGGAATGAATCATGTACCTGTCAGGATGTGGAATGAATCATGTCAATAAATATCTTGTTTTACGTTTAAAAAGGTGTCTGTGTTTCTTGTACCAAAAAAATGGGAGAGAGCCCTTAGTGGCTCTCTCCCATTTTTTTGGGTCAAGTTACTTGCCAACCTTGGTACTGTAAAAGTATGCAAACTCCAAGTATCTGGCCAAGCTTGAATAGCGGCAGGCACTCATGAGGGTTCCAAGCTTGTACAATGACACGCCAGCCGAGCTTGAATGGTGGCACTCATGAGGGTTCTCAACAAATGAAATGTTTCCAAGCTTGCCACCAAGCCAGACACGATTGCAAAACTTGGCACAAGACGTCTTTGACACCCATTGTAAGACCCGCTATGTTAAAGCAATGGTAATGTTAAGTCAATGGGAAACCCACAAAACAAAATTTCATGAAAGCCAGTCTGGGAAAAAAATTTCCAGCCGAAACTCTGAGACGGCTAGGACTATGAAAAAAAAAAAAAAAAAAAAAAAAAAAAAAAAAAAAAAAAAATTTTTTTTTTTTTTTTTTTTTTTTTTTTTTTTTTTTTTTTTTTTTTTTTTTTTTTTGAGATATAAGCTGCCGCAGAATTTCAGCTGGGGAAAATTTCCTGACTGGCAGTTTTTGTGTTTCTGGTTTTCTGTCGTCCCATTGACTTAACATTACCATTGCTTTAACATGGGACTTGCCACAATTTCCTTGTTCCCCGGGTTACGGCATCAGTTCTGAGCAGACAACGCTGGCAAACCAACGTTGAGTTTTCAGTCCAACGTTGGGATTTCAGTCCAATGTTGGAAATTTTGATAGACTTGGGCCACACCGCCAGCTGATCAGATAACGCTACATCCGTTGCTATTCGCTATAAAAGGAGTGGGACACTGTGAACCACAGACACTTTCTGACTTGACATCAGACGAACAACATGTCTTGCGATTTTGTTTGCCATGCAGAATTCTTTTATTACGGGGGCCGATTGCAACCCCGAAAGATTTTTTTTGCAAGTGTCCACGACAACAATGACGTGCTGACCGTAAAGGTAAGGGATGATTCCCTTACCGCCTTCTCCTATGAAGACATTCAGAAAAACTTGGAGTTGCCGACGAACCCCTTTGAAGCAACCAAAGAAACAGATGGCCTCAGGGAGATGGAGGTATCGAAGCTGCCTTCGTACCTCGGGAAGGATCTCATGCTGGATCTCAATCCGAGTGGCTGGCCCTCCAGCGTGGGAACCCTAGACTCTGCCACCTATTACTACATGAAAGATTACCTGCCCAACGACCTGCTATTACTACCGGTCAATCTGCTAGAAGAGCAGGTGGATCTATTAACTGAAAAACCAAATGGACTTGATATCTGCCAGGCTGCTGCCGACAAATTGTATCAAAAGCGGCAGTCTGGCGATAATCCCTATTGGGATGTGGAATGAATCATGTACCTGTCAGGATGTGGAATGAATCATGTCAATAAATATCTTGTTTTACGTTTAAAAAGGTGTCTGTGTTTCTTGTACCAAAAAAATGGGAGAGAGCCCTTAGTGGCTCTCTCCCATTTTTTTGGGTCAAGTTACTTGCCAACCTTGGTATTGTAAAAAAATGCAAACTCCAAGTATCTGGCCAAGCTTGAATAGCGGCACTCATGAGGGTTCCAAGTTTGTACACGCCAGCCGAGCTTGAATTGTGGCACTCATGATGGTTCATAACAAATGAAATGTTTCCAAGCTTGCCACCAAGCCAGACACGATTACAAATTTGGCACAAGACGTCTTTGACACCCATTGTAAGACCCACCATGTAAAAGCAATGGTAATGTTAAGTCAATGGGAAACACTCTGAAACAAAATTTCATGAGAGCCAGTCTGGGAAAAAAATTTCCAGCCGAAACTCTGAGACGGCTAGGACTATGAAAAAAAAAAAAAAAAAAAAAAAAAAAAAAAAAAAAAAATAAAAAAAAAAAAAAAAAAAAAAAAAAAAAAAAAAATTTTTTTTTTTTTTTTTTTTTTTTTTTTTTTTTTTTTTTTTTTTTTTTTTTTTTTGATATATAAGCTACCGCAGAATTTCAGTCGGGAAAATTTTTCCTGACTGGCAGTTTCTGGTTTTTGGGTTTCCCATTGACTTAACATTACCATTGCTTTAACATTGCCAGAATTTCCTTGTGTCGGTTTTTCATCGGAGCAGAGTTACAATACGTTGGCAAACTGATGCTTTGACCATAACGTTGGGACATCTGTTTTGATAGCTGATCAGATAACGCTACTCGCGGCGTGTGTGGACCACTTGCTGCCTCAGACAATCATCATGTCTTGTGATACAGTTTGCCAAGCAGAATTCTTCTTTTACGACGGCCGATTTCAGCCCCGCAAGATTTATTTTGCAAGTGTTCGTGACAGCAGTAACACGTTCACCGTAAAGGTTAAAGACGATTCCCTTACCTCGTTCTCGTATGCGGACATACAAAAGAACCGGGACTTGCCGACGAATCCCTTTTTGTGTACCGCCGAAACAGACCTCCTGAAGGAGATTGAGGTATCCCAGATGCAATCATACCTCAAGAACAATCTCATGGAGGATCTGCATCACTGTGCCTGGACCCCCAAAATGGGAACCCTGGACACTGCCACCTACTACTATATGAAAGAACACCTGCCCTACGACATAAGGTTACTGGGGGCCAATCTGCTGGAAGATCAGATTTTTATCTGGACCGAACAACCCTATGGACTTGAAATCTGCCAGGCTGCTGCAGATAAATTGTATCGCAAGTCTGGCATTCGTTGGGGCCGTCCATAATTTCCAAGCCCCCAGCTAACCCCGGCACTTAAGCGTAATTTGAAAGTGTGGTTATGGAAGCGTGATGGCCGAAACTCTGAGACGGCTAGGACTGTGAAAAAAAAAAAAAAAAAAAAAAAAAAAAAAAAAAAAAAAAAAAAAAATTTTTTTTTTTTTTTTTTTTTTTTTTTTTTTTTTTTTTTCTTCCTATAAGTTGCCGAGCCCAGAAAATTTTTCCTCACACGCTCACTGCATCATCTGGCTGCCGGCTGCTGATCACAAGAAATCCCACCATGGTACGTTTCGAGTACTCGTTGGATTCGGATGCTCTGGAGCCCGTATTCCAACCCCCAGTGATTACCTTGTATTGTCCCAGGAATACCATATTACCGCCCAAGGAATTTTTCATCCTTGATACGGGTGTCATTTTTCGTATGATCCCAGATATCTACGAGTTGGTCTTGCACCAGTCGCATGCCATTCATACGGACGACCGCATCCAGGTGGCGTTACGCAATGACACTGACCAGCCGGTTCGTATCAACCGTGGTACGCCGGTTGGCACAATCATTATCAAGCGCAAACCAGGTGAAAAGGAATCCAGCTCGGTTGAAGGTCCAGCTGATGTCCAAGCTACGACAAGTGATTGCAAGCTCATTGTATAAGACCCGCCATGTAATGCAATGGTACCACCCAAAAAAACATTTTCATGAAAGCCAGTCTGAAAAAAATCTGACTGACTGAAACTCTGAGACAGCTAGGACTATGAAAAAAAAAAAAAAAAAAAAAAAAAAAAAAAAAAAAAAAAAAAAAAAAAATTTTTTTTTTTTTTTTTTTTTTTTTTTTTTTTTTTTTTTTTTTTTTTTTTTTTTTTTTTTCCTATAAAGCCAGCTCGTCGAGAGCTCAGGCTTCATTCATCTTTCTCATCATGCCACTGTACTTTGCCTTGAGTGGAAATGCTGTCGAGCCTTCCAGATTTGATACGCAATCCGTAGGGTATGACTTGTACTGTCCCACCCAGACACAAGTACCACCCAGGCAGCAAGTCATCATTGACACGGGGGTCACCTGCATGCTGCCACCAAAAACATACTTGCACATTCAAGACAAGTCATCCGTCGTCACCAAATTGCAACTCAAGGTCGAAGCAGGCATCATTGATGAGGGATACAGAGGACCCATCAAGGTCGTACTACGCAATCACAGTGACCACGCGGTTCACCTCGAGCACGGAACACCCATTGCACAAGTGATCCATGCTCCCGTGTTTCAATGCGAGTGGCAACGCGTAGATCACATTCCCACTGACACGCATCGAGGCACACGGGGATTTGGAGGAAGGAAATAATAAAGATGGCACTAGCCATACATTTTCTCGCGGATCAATATCCTCAAGTGGAGGTGTTTCCCATCATTGAATTGAGCGTGGAGTCCCATGGATTGGAGTTTAGATTGGATGTGGACGGATCCAAAATCTTTATATCCGTGGATAAGATTCCACACAACGATTTATTGCTTTTGTTTCTCAAAAAATTTGGTGAAAAGTCGTCACCTTATGTATCCCTAAATCCCAACACATGGTTCTTGGATATGAGCAAGATTAACCACAAAGAATTTACGATCGAAGCCTTCAAAATGTTTTCCCAATCCCTTGTGAACAACATGCTTCAGACGAATGGTCCAACTGGTCCAAATGGTCCAAGTGGTGACATTCCAACTGATTCAACTGGTGAAATGCCAAGTGAAACTCCAAGTAGTCCACAAGGTGAAATACCAAGTGAAACTCCAAGTAGTCCACAAGGTGAAATACCAAGTGAAACTCCAAGTAGTCCACAAGGTGAAATACCAAGTGGTCCAACTGGGGAAATGCCAAGTGAAACTCCAACTGGTCCAAGTAGTCCACATGGTGAAATGCCAATTGATTTTGATAATGTACCCTGCAACTAACAACTTGTCCCAAACCACCCTATGTTAAAGTAATGTTAAGTCAAAGGAAAACAAAAAGCCGACAACTACGGGAAAACTTTCATGGATAAAATTCTGAGACAGCTAGGACTATGAAAAAAAAAAAAAAAAAAAAAAAAAAAAAAAAAAAAAAAAAAAAAAAAAAAAAAAAAAAAAAAAAAAAAAAATTTTTTTTTTTTTTTTTTTTTTTTTTTTCCCTCGCTATATAAGCCACCGAAGCGAGCAGCAGTTTCACTTGCTGCTCTGGCAATTCAAAAAATGGAGCAATGCAAAAAATGTGTAGTGTGTGAAAATATTGGCCAGACCCTCAAATGCAAGCAGCCCTTTACCTGTGGTATTTGTTTGAAAAAAGGAGTTTGTAAGAAAAATATCCAAGACTGCAGCCACCAGTTCCACTTGAAATGTATTACTAAATGGTGGGCTAAACGATGTGACAACTGTCCCATTTGCCATAAAGATCTTGCAAACACTGACACACTGGAATCGTGGAAAAGAATACATCGGGATCCTGAACATCGAGCGTTGCTGGACTTTATGGACAGTAGTTTCTTTAAGGAAAACGTTGAAATGGTACACTCGGAGCAAGCAACTGAAAAGATACGCTCGGACTTACTGCAAGCAATTGAAATGGAGTACGGAAAAGAGTTACCACCGCCACTACTACCAGAATGGACACCGGAAAGGGTACTGACGCTAATGCTTGAAAGAAAACTGCTGGTCAAGTTCCCAATTCTTTACCATCTTACCCGAAAGTGGTTGGATAACGTACACCAGTGTACTGAGTGGTGCCATTCGTGTGTAAAGCAAAACAAGAAAGTCGAGATGGTTAACACAACGGACTTGTAAAGAAAAACTTGCGTTTGACCAATCTGGAAAATTTTGCCAGGCTAAAAGTTCTGACAACAGTTATGAAAAAAAAAAAAAAAAAAAAAAAAAAAAAAAAAAAAAAAAAAAAAAAAAAAAAAATTTTTTTTTTTTTTTTTTTTTTTTTTTTTTTTTTTTTTTCTTCCCTCCACTATATAAGCCACCGAACTGAGCAGCAGGTTCACTTGCAATTGTTTCACTGACCACCATGGAACATTGCAAAACGTGTGGTGTGTTTTCAAAGGACGTGGCCCTCAAATGCAATCAGCACTTTACCTGTGGTATTTGTTTACGAAAAGGGACTTGTAAGAAAAGCATCGTCGACTGCAGCCACCAGTTCCACTCAAAATGTATTGCCAAATGGTGGGCTAACCGATGTGACGATTGTCCCGTATGCCGTGCAAATCTTGTAAACGCGGACACACTGGACTCTTGGAAAAAAATACATCGGGATCCCGAACACAGAGCGTTTCTGGACTTTATCGACAGCAGATTCTTTTATGAAAGAGTAAGTGAAGAACCTGAAATGGAAAAGATACGCCTAGGTTTTCAGCAAGCAATTGAAATGGAGTATGGAGAAAAGATACCGCCTCCACTACTGCCAAAGTGGACACCAGAAAGGGTATTGGCACTGATGTTTGAAAGAAAACTGGTAATCAGGTTCCCAAAGCTTTACAATCTCAACCGACAGTGGTGGGAAGAGGTACACAAGTGCACTGAGTGGTGTAAAAGCCATTCGTGTGCCAAGCGAGACATTTTTGCTGAAGATTTGGATGCCATAGGGAAAATGCTCAAAACCCAAAGAATGCAGGGATGGTAATGCATGACAAAAAAGGACGTTGGCGCTTGTCAATTCACGTTGGTGTTTACCTGAAAAAAATCCCATATAACGTAATGTTCAGTCAATGGGAACCCCCCGAACAAATTTCATGCAACCCAGCCTGAAAAAATTTCCTGACTGAAACTCTGATATGGCTAAGACTATGAAAAAAAAAAAAAAAAAAAAAAAAAAAAAAAAAAAAAAAAAAAAAAAATTTTTTTTTTTTTTTTTTTTTTTTTTTTTTTTTTTTTTTTTTTTTTTGCGCTATAAAGTTTCACGCTCAGTCCTCATTTCATCATTTGCTCTTCAGCTAGCAACCTGAGAACTTTACTTGTTCAGCTTCCGAGTCTTGCCATCATGGACTATGTCGTGTTAATGGACGGTTGTTCCATATTTTACTTTATGGATATCAGGTATTGCTCCACATTTCCCTTTATGGATGTCAAGCACTATGCCAAAGATTGTAACAGTGCACATTTCCACCCCGTGCTCAGGATGCCACGAGTTTACGTAAACGAATTCCTGGCTAAAAATTTTGAAAGGTGTTTGCCGACACAACATGGTGGACCTGCAGTGCTTGCAACCGACGACAAGTTCACCTTCAAGTTTTTTAAGGATCGTCATTTCCCTATCCAGTATGTGAAGGTGCAACCTCTTAACCAATATGCCATTGAGGACCGACTCTTTCAACTTGCCCACAGAGTCATATCGGACGAATGCCATGCACGTATTATCAAAGAACCTCACGAGAAATATGCTGATTTGTACAAAGAACTGCACTGGTTGGAAGAAAACCAGCGCGTGTGTCAACAATGTAAGCTAACAAGGACGCCCATACAAGTGATGGCACCATGTAATACTCATAAGGGGGTGGACTTTGTCGTGCTGATGGATGACAAACAATTTTTCTTTATGGACGTTACACGTTACTCAGAATTTCAATATTGTAATTGGGAAATCTTTTCAAGTGAACATTTCATGCTCAAAGTGCCACATGATTACGTGGACTCGGTCCTGATCCATAATTATAAGAGGTGTTTGCCCACAGTACATGGTGAACCTGCTGTGCTTGCGACCAACGATGAAGCCGTTCTGAACTTTTTCAAGGAGCGTGAGTACCCCATTCAGTGGGCAGATGTGCGTTGGAATACCAAGTATGACACTGAGTTGCAGCTTGTTAATGTGGCAGAAAGGGTTAATCTGACGAATAAAGAAATATTTCTTGTGGCAAGAAACAAGAAGTCGGTTGGATCAGCACGCAAAAATCAGTTGTTAGCTTGAAACCAAGATGACAGACAACTGAAAAACTGAAAAAAAAAAAAAAAAAAAAAAAAAAAAAAAAAAAAAAAAAAAATTTTTTTTTTTTTTTTTTTTTTTTTTTTTTTTTTTTTTTTTTTTTTTTTTTGTAATAAAAGACCCGAGTTCAGAACGCATTTCATCATTCGTCTGTTATCCACTGACCTGACAACTACTGGGACGATTCATTCATAGTTCGTTTTGTTATACGTACATACCTGCATTTTGTTACACGACCATGTCTGTGGATTACGTGGTTCTCAAGTATTCCAACACCTTTGTGTTTTTGGATACCCTCAGCTATGAGTTTTTCCAATCCATCAATTATGGATCGTCAGGGTTTTATGTACCGGAACCTTACCTCAACACATTTCTGCACAACTATTTTTATACCACTTGTTTAGCGACACATCACGGTGGACCTGCTCGGTTGGGCACAAACGATGAAGATACCTGGCATTACTTTCATGGCCTTCTTCACCTGCCCATTGAGTACATACCGTACACGTCATCGTGTATGGCCAGTATGGAGGCACGCATCTTTCAACTGGCTGCTTACGTTAAAGAGCAGGACTTGATTGACTCGTGTTTCAAAGAACTGGATGAAACGCAACAAGCGTTGGACAAATTACCAACAGAGAAAGTACAAAAATGGGTACGAGCTGACAGACGGCTGACACGATTTATCAAAAACCAAGAAAATGCTCAGAAATGATTACAAAATCATTTCAACGGTTCCTCACGTTCATGGTGTCGTTCATGTACTGGCTCGACCCAATCGGGTGGTCGTACCACTTGCTTAACATAGTCCAGTGACAAGTACGTTTGAATGATACAGTTTTGTAATACTTGCCGCTCACGTGTCAGTTTTTGTTTCACGACTTCGTCCGTACAACCCAACAGAAAATTATCCAGACAGTCCATCAGGTGGAGAGCAGCATGTTGGATGTTTTGGCGTTCCCGTATCAGCGTTAGTTCAAAAGCCTCATTCATTCTTTATTGTAGTTGGATAAATGCCATGGTAATTGTGTTGATAGTTTTCCTGATGGTAAAGGCCCCATGATACTTCTTTCGCCATCTCTGGAAGAAAAAAAAAAAAAAAAAAAAAAAAAAAAAAAAAAAAAAAAATTTTTTTTTTTTTTTTTTTTTTTTTTTTTTTTTTTTTTGCTATAAAAGCAGGCTACCCACTACCCCGATTACCATTTGCTCTCTGGTTACCTTTCGGGATGGACGACTCGTTACAACAGCTCACTTTCCAAGTCTTGCTGCAAGAATTACAAGACGTGCGCAATCCACATTTGACCTATGAAACGCTCATTTTGCGTCTCTTGAAACGGATATCGGCGTTGCTCCACGTGCCCTGGGACACGGTGATCGACTCGGCTAAACATTGCCAAGTGGATCCGGACTTGCACGACTCGTTGGAAACCCTGTGGCAAGCTCGCACCAAGCCCGTTACGTTGGACGAGCAACACTGTGTCGAACGCATCCTTGGTAGGGATTACGTACGGGCCACTGATTTACTCAAATTAGCAGGGTGTCTGTCCAAATTTGCCGATCCTCGAGACGTATGGATCTGGTTTGCTGTGGATGGCTTTCTTGGTGACGATCCTAAACGCTATGTGGAAGCGTTAAAGTATGGACCTGATGAGTTGAAAGGCAAACATGTTCGAGCTGTACGTCGGTTGTATCGAGACGTTGTGCACTCACCCAATCAGATGAAACAGGTGTTGGAAGACATTTATGATGGCCATGAACAAGGCGTATATGTGGAATTGGTAGGTGGCATGGACGCGGTTGCTCAGTTGGCCGAGTGGCGTCGTGAACAGGGTGATAAAATGAAAAAGAAGCAAGATGAGCCTGTGAAAAAACGCAAAGTGGAAGATACAGTAAAAGACTGTGAAACCCAAGAATGAAGCCGTTTCACAGTACATTACATAGGATAATGGTTAAGGGGCCTGGGACTGGTACCCTTGAAAAAAATTTTGGTTGGAACTCTTGGAGACTCCAGTCTGTAAAAATGTTCTGACTCTGAGGTGGAAAAAAAAAAAAAAAAAAAAAAAAAAAAAAAAAAAAAAAATTTTTTTTTTTTTTTTTTTTTTTTTTTTTTTTTTTTTTTTTTTTTTTTTTTTTTTTTTTTTTTTTTTTTTTTTTCCTATATAGTCAAGACCTCTGGAAATTTTTTGTCACACGCTGCTGGTTCTTTGGGCTAGTAACAACAAGGCCTCTCAACCAACTGCCCATGACTGTTGCAGAAAGGTTGTTTAATTATGTGCAACGCGTCGATCCCGATACGTATCAGCGTATCCTACACATCATTCAGCCACATTCCTTGGAGGCTGTGTTGCGGCTCTTTCAGCACCATTTGGAACACGCTGTAAAAGATTTACGCATCTTTCATGACCATTTGGATCGGATTCCAGAATTGTGCTATCAATTTGTCGTGGCCGCTCGACGGCAATTTCCCAATCCGGGTGATGCGTTTGGCATCCAGTTAACCTGCCGACTCACAAAAACCAATACACAAGGCACGTTGGATAGCAAACATTTCCGGTCTTCCGACCATATCGTATCATTCAATGTGGATCATGCTTTAAGGTACGAATTAAATTTGTTTACCAACCATACCCAAGTGTTTGAATTGGCCACCACGCGCACATACGCCAGCATATACACGAGGCATTACAGTGTGATGGACCTCATGACTCGACTTCCCAATGCAGGGCTTTTGGAACGTGGGGGACCATTTCATAAAGGGAAAAACTGTCGTGGAGAATTCAAGTACCTGAGTACATTTTCATTCATCATTGTGCCGAACCAAATCTTGTACAAGTCCTTTAAAGACTTGCAAGTTTTGTTGTACCATCTCAAGGTGGATTGTATCGTAGGCATTTCTGATATTCGGTACATGTTTCATAAATGTGGGTTAGTCAGCCATTATTTCAATTTAATCAACGTGGTGCATCGGCAATTGTTACCCGATATGAAATCCGTGTATGCTCAAGACGTGTTGACGGTCTTGAAATACCAATGTCGGACAGGAAAACCTTTACCCTTGACACGAGACGGGTTGGTCAAGAACCCAGAACGATCACCCATAGAAATTTTAAATTTTGAAGCACCCAAGAAGAATTTTGCTCGACTGAGTACTGAACCGGAAGGCACGTACCCAGTCAAGACTTCAGCTGACAAAATATTTTTTGGGCAGCAGTTTAATGAAGGGACTGGATACCAATTTGAGCTTCGTAGCGCATGAAAAAAAAAAAAAAAAAAAAAAAAAAAAAAAAAAAAATTTTTTTTTTTTTTTTTTTTTTTTTTTTTTTTTTTTTTTATCGTACATATATAAAGCCTTGCTCTCAGCATGTCTTATCATTCCTTCCTCAAGTCCCTATTTGGAAGCCACTATACGCTGCACCACTCATACTTACACGGCATACATTTGTATTGCCTGTTTGTCGTTACGCTGGTGGTGTCTTTATGCGCATACACTGCCCACTCGTACAGTCAAGAGTGTGCCAGAACCTTTGATCAACGTGTGCATGCCTTACGGATCAAATATGCCACAAATGATGGCGCCCGTCGTGGATAATGCACCTGACTCCCTCAATGTGCCGCAAATGATGGCACCCATCTTGGAAAATTATGATGCCCACGTCCAAAACTTTATACATTTCTTACAAACGCGGGTGTTTTGCACCCTGTTTTACGACGGACCCACTAACGTACAACAGCATATTCATGATAGGACAATGTATGCTTGTTCTGTCCGGTACACACCTACTCAAAAAGTCTTACGGGACGTGTTTCCTATCATGTTGGGATCTCAACTCGATCTGGCAATTCGGCACAAGGGAATGAAAACATTTTATGGCCCTTTTCCAGAGATGACTGACGTACCCTTTCAAGACGCAGACATTGGACGTGGATTTTTCATCATTTCGGGTTTCTTGCGCCAGTTACCCTACTTTTTTACCAATGATCCCACCCAAACACATTTAGTGAAAAAGAAACTGGTGCGTGTCTTTACGTATGACGCCTATGATCGGGGAAAAGAATTGAGTTACTATCTGCATGACTATCAGACCAAGAAACGTGGGGATATGGTGATGGTCTGCAATGACGGCACCGAGTCCACCGATCACGTCACGTCCTTTTTTGATTTTTGTCCGTATCCCACCGATTCGGTCACGTACATGGCTCACGTATACCGAGAAAACCATTTTGATATTGACTCGTTAGTCAACAAGATCGTTGTTAGTCCAGGGCATTTATTCACCAAACTCTTTGTGAAATACCTGTATGGACCCATGCGAGATGGTAATTGGTCAGCCATCAAGTCCAAAGCGGCGTTGGTCTCGAAATCCATTGAAACGGGCTGTTTGCTACACGTCTTGTCCAGGAAAACGGTGTACTTCAAAGAAGGAAAGTCTGCCGGCAAAATGACTACCACGCCTCAGGAATCCCATCGGGAAATTGGAGCCAATGGTGAAGTGTTTATGGAAAAATCCATTGGTTGCTATCGGGAAGTCAATATGCAAACGTATCCCTTGAACCCGTATTTAGCTTATATGATTGTCCGTCAAATGTCCAACAAGGTGAAAAGCAACTCGGTACCGTCATTCCACGATAGTTATTTGGGTTACTTGTGCATATTGGGTTGTTTTGAAACCAAAAATGTAGGTCGCACGAGCATGATGGTACGAAACACGGTCGTGTCGTCGTGCAATGACCTAGATCCAGTGTTTCATGACCAGTCTGCTTTATGGGACCATTTAAAGCTCGAACCAGGCCCTTCTCAGTACTTTGTCGTCGTCAATGAAGCCTGCATTCCAGTCACCAAAGCATGTTACCAGAATATGGATTTACACCAACTGAAACGTCAGTTTGTGCACGTGGAATGCTTTCAGCAAGACCCTTTCATCTATATACGGTACAAAATGGGACTCATTTATAAACAATTGCCTGGTACAGACGTGTGGGTGACTCCCAAAGACATCACCTATTGGTCCAAACGATTGCTGCAGTTGGACACGGTGGAAGATATTGCAGACCAGTTTGGGTTCAATTTCATTACCAGTTACCACGTGGATCTCAATCCGTACTTTAGGCACAATGCCTTCTCCAAAAACATTTTGGCCTTTAATGCTTTAAAAAATGCCGTCTTGGCCATTCATAACCGTTACCATCTGTATTTCATGGACAGCATGTCAGCCTATTGCCACCATGTCACTCCGTATCATCAAACCGTGTTGAAACCTGTAGAGGATGGTATTTCACCTCATTTTGTACTCAAAGTTCCTCGCGTGACAGTGGCGTACATGAGTTTCCAGGGTTGTACGCAAGAAGACGGCATCGTGTGTCGGAAAGATGTCAACGCATTTGATTGTTGCCGATTTTACACCATTCGGGTCAAAATTGAAGCCGATGGCCTGGTACGATTTCATCCAATTCAAGGAGATCCTGACACATCTGGTGTGTTGGGTACCGTGATTCATTTTGGATCTGGACCCTTACACGTGGAACCTTTTTCCATCCATGTTCACACCGAAGCCATTTCTCCGCAATGCATTCGTCTGGTGTTTACCAAGCCACCCTTTCGGGTTTTGACCCATGCATTAACAAACACGACGCTGAGTGTGTGTGTGGAAACGGAACATTTTACCAGCACGGGTGACAAGTTGTGCAGTTTTCATGGTCAGAAAGGAGTGATGCGGGTCATGGAAACCTTACCCATCTTGAATGACAGCATTCAACCTGTTTTATTGGTCAATCCATACTGTATGTTCCGCATGACGATCGGTCAAGTAAAGGAAGGGGAGGCCCAGAAGGGTAAAGATGCTCAAAAGATACGACCAGGGGACGTTGTGATCAATACCAAAGCTTTTTATGCCGATACGTTTTACTTTCCAATTGCGTATTGGGCCTCAGAACACTTTTACGCGCCACGGAAATGTACCATCGATAAAATCATGAACCAGGCTGTCAAAGGGCGGTCCCGTGGAGGTGGTATGCGTTTGGGAAATATGGAACTCATGAATGGATTGCGTGGCAATGGTCTGGCAGCCTGCTTTGAGGAAAAGTTTTTTGAGCATGGCGATCGGGTTTACAATAACACGGATCCAACGCTGCCAAAGTCCGTGGAAGTGGTCCAGCAAGATGCACGGTTTTTCAAATGCAATTTGTCATACAACACCAGTCAAAGTGTTCAGTTGTAACGAAAAATTTTTTTTAAAGTTTGGCCTCAACATCGTGGTGCAAATGGGGCTTCAACTTTAAAAGTCAGGCCAGACTTTTAAAGTTTAAGCCCTTGTTTATGCCGGCTTTTAAAGTTTAACGGTACACAGAAAAAAATTACACGTTCAACTTTAAAAGCCGAGGCAAACTAGGGCTCAAACTTTAAAAGTCCGTTACAAGTTTTAAAGTTGAACGTCCATTGGCAGTTTACGGAACCAGTCCAGTTTAAAACTGTTGCTCATGTATTTTTTCCAGTTGCCGACCTACGTTTTCCACAGTCCATTACTGTCTCAAGTATTTTTGCCGTTTGACAGTACCCACTCAAGTTGGTACTGTGAAACAGCAAAAATATGTAAGCACAATTGCTCAGGTATTTTTGCCGTTTAACAGTACCGACTTATGTGGGTACTGTCAAACGGCAAAAATATGTAAGCAAAACTGCTTAGGTATTTTTGCCGTTTGGTGCATTTCTGCTCATGTATTTTTTCTGTTTGGGTGCTCAGCTATTTTTTCTGCTTATGTCTTTTTTCGAGTTGGTACCTGTAGCACAGTAAAACGGAAAAAATAGCTGAGCAGACCTGCTTACATATTTTTTCTGCTCATGTATTTTTTCGGTTTTACTGTTATACAGGTACCAACTGGCAAAAAGACATAAGCAGAAAAAATATATGAGCACCCGAGCAGACAAAATATGTAAGCGGACTTACCAAAACGGAAAAAATAACTGAGCAAACTTACCCAAACGGACAAAATAACTGAGCGGATTGGCCAACTCGAAATAATACATAAGCAGTGAAAAACTGGCTGAGCAAAATGCAAGTGGATCACCCATGGAAATGGAAAATGGGGCCACAGAAATTTTTTCAGTGTCTGAAAAAAGAAGGCCTGGAAAATTTTCTGGCTAAAACTCTGAGACAGCTAGGACTATGGAAAAAAAAAAAAAAAAAAAAAAAAAAAAAAAAAAACATTTTTTTTTTTTTTTTTTTTTTTTTTTTTTTTTTTTTTCCTTTTTTTTCCTATATAAGTCGTTCGGTTGTAAGCTGAAGCATCAGACTTCTTCTGGCTTTCAATGCTGACTTATTAACCCCTTGGTGTGTCATGTTTGACTTGCAAAGGCATCGGTCGTTCATTGCCGACCACTACTACAGAATTCTGCGTGATTACCACAAGCCACAAGACCTGCAGAGGTTTTGTGAACGATGGATGGATATCCTTGATATTTATTCCAAGCATCCCAATTTTGTTGCGTTTGAGCCTTCTGTACCCGTCTTACATCGGTTGGTGCCCCAAGCCGTTGGCGTGTTGGTGGTTCCCTTTTCCAACACCAAAGTATTTCCACCCTTGAGGCGGGTCAGTATTTTTCCGCTGTACCCATTCAAGGTCCAGCACAAAGACTATGCGTTTTGCAGTCGTGAGGGTTTGGAATTGCTTCAGATGTACTTGCAATTGACTGGAATCCGGCGTGTGGGGTTCTTGAAAGTATGGAAAATTCCCACTGAGCTGTCTGAAACCGATTTGGATATTTATGGGCCTAAATCCTTTGCAAGTTTTCGTAGCGTGTGTCAAAGGGAAGCACGGATGTAATTTAATATGTCAATCACGTTGTGTGTGGTTGGTGGATACACACGGATCGACGGTGGCTGCTTGACCCAATCCAATACATACCGATAATGTAAAATGTTGTACTCGTGACGGGAATCCAGCCGTATGGCTTGAATATACGTGTCCATGGATTCCGTGTCCATATACAAGTACAAAGTCTTGCCATCCACCAAGACGTACCAGTCTTGGGGCATGATTCGTATCAGCCTAAAGTTTTTCCACGTCCATATCATTGCATAGTGATTGTGGCCTGGGCGTCCAGGGATTGGTTCCAAGTTGAAGAGCAGTAATAAAAGACCAAGAATGACAAAAATCCAATACATTTCTTTAATCTTGCTCTTAATTTTTGTCGTGAGTCTGGTCAACCTCTTTTACAAGTCGTGGCTGTATGACACCGTGGCCACGTTGCCGTCGATAGGACCTTTCAGTTCTGGTCTCAGGACATCCACCTGCCCATTGTACGGATTAAAATGCCCGACAGATGATGCTTGTGATTGTGAAGCCCTTTGCAAGAATGGAACCTTTGTCCCGTTCCGCGTCTTGGCCAATGAACCCATTTATTTGTTGGATCGCCAACTGTCGCCCGGCACGTATTGCCTTCCCAAAGGAATTGAAACGTGCAATCAAAAAACCTCATACCACGTGTTTACGTCGGCGGGCTGGAAATGCATTTCCCGCCAAGAAACTGTGGTACCTTGCCAGAATGACGAAGCGGTGGACAACAGCAAAAATATCTTGTGGGATTACCACAAAAACCAACCAGCTCAAGACGTGGAATATCTCTATGACACTTTGTCAGACGGATCTTTACGATACCGCTGCAAGTGTGATTCTCATGACATTCGTGGCAAACCCTTGGTAGCGACCATACCATTCGTGTGTTCGGTGGATCATTGCATCAAAGATTTTACAAATCCATTACCCTCCATGGGCTTTACAGGAACAGCATGTGAATGTGAATTTTACATGCATCAAGACCCCAACGATAACAGGTCACCGTGTGTGTTGGAAAGGACACGTGTGGATCAAGACAGGCTGATTGGACGAGTGGACTGCATGAACAAGTTGTCTTGGGCCAAGAGCTCGCTGTTTTGTCCTGAGGGGGAAGAAGTGCTAAAGTTTGAGACGTCCGTATATAGGTTTGGTAACTTTATCGATGCCATAAAAAATCATATCACGTAGGGTATCGGAAATGGCATCAAAGCAATTCATGAAAGTCGGCCTGGAAAAAATTTCTGACTGAAACTCTGAGACAGCTAGGACTATGAAAAAAAAAAAAAAAAAAAAAAAAAAAAAAAAAAAAAAAAAAAAAAAAAAATTTTTTTTTTTTTTTTTTTTTTTTTTTTTTTTTGTCAGATATAAGAGCCAGACCTGAGCGGGGTCTGCAACACTTGTCACTTGGTCGTCGGATGGAAAACAAGCGTCATGAGCCAATACCTGCACAAGCTCAATTCGGTGGAAGAAGCCCCTGACAAAGAATTGTATTTGCTTTACAATATGAAAAATGGCATTTATTACATTAATCGTACAGATTACCAAGACTTTGCGCATTTCTGGAGCCGACAAGGATCATTTAATCCTGTTGTCATGGATTTGGCGTCGGCCGATCACCATTGTGTCATTTTGGATTTGGATTTTCGTCCTGCTGCCCAACCCCTCGAACAGCCCCACGAATCCATATTTCCTTTGATCCAATCCACGCTCAAAATGTTACTCTTGCCCCTCGTGAAGCATTTCACCTACATTGTTGCTGCTCGTAAGGGTGGGGCCGGTGTGCACGTGCATTTGCCAGAATGTATCATCGGACACGATGATTACATCTTACTGTGCAAAAACTTGAACCTTACTTTACGGCACGACATTCCTGGCAAAGGGTCCTATATGTTGGATACTTTGCAAAATGTCACCTTGGCTGGTTCCTCCAAACCGGATCAAAGCCCCTACAAACCCTTTCAAATGACTTATATTGATGAAAAAAATACCTATTCTTTGGACTTTCAGCATTCTTCTATACCCACACAATTGGCCAGGCTTAAAAAGACTTTTAAGCGTGTTAAGGAAAACGATGGGTCCTATTTCCGTCGGTTGTTGTTTCTGGAAGAACAGCAAGCTCAGCAGTATCTGTTGCGGTATATGATGCCCGTACCCACCCCGTTTCCGGCCTTGTACAAACTGGCATTTGCTACCATCATCGGAAACATTCCGACCGAGTCCACTGATACGGAAGACATTGCCACGTTTACCAAGCGACCGGCCAATGAACTTGGATACATTTGTAAAGGCAAACAGTTGGTTCTGGCTGGCTCCCATTTCTTGAAAGCGTTCCATTTCTTGCGGTTCAACACGTTTTTGTTTTCATCCTTTGAAACCAACAACTGGGCTTTGAAAAAGTGGTATGAACGAAGCAGTCGGCTCAGTCAGATCAACGCGCAAAGCAATCCTATTTTTGATCCTCTGAACCAGACGTTGCGGGAAAAAAATGCCAGATTTGCGGATGATCCCAATCCTTTTAAAACCATCTTGGAATTTGAGGATGGGTCGTATTTTTTACCCGTTTTTTACGCATTGTGCAATATTCTCGCCATTTCGTCCAACATGATGATCCATCACCTCAGAGGCATGTTGGACAAGAAATTTTCACCGTTACTGAACCGTCTGGAGCAAGTGGATGAAACCCATACCCAAGTCACTATGAGGGACTTTACCGAGCAGACCATCAAGTTTTGTGGCAATAATCTGTGTCCTCGGTTTGAACGGCATCGTGACAAGTTGAAACAAATTATCCAAGACTCCAAACGAATCATTTTGAGTTGTACGACAGTCAGTGACTTGGCCGAATTAATCCGTGGACTACAAGAAAGCCATTTTCCTATTCAAATGTTACGATTGTCCAATTCTTTGCGGAAATGCAGCCAGTTTATTTGGAACAGCTTGACCGAGTCGTGGCAAGAAATTCTGGCGGAAAAGGAAAAGGATTCCCACATCACCAACTTGTGGTTCGCGATCCGCAACTGGTTGCAGGAATACCGGAAATCAGGCAATTTTGGCGGTCCCGAAGAGGACGTAGTGCAGAAATTTACCATTTCGAACGTGTTGAACATGATTACGAGTGATGCCAGCTTTGAACGCAAACTAGTCCAAATGGACCGACATAAATGGTTTATTCGGACGTCAGACGGATTACTGGACATTCTGACAGGTCATGTTGGTAGCACTGTACCAGAATTGTTCTTGTCGGATCGGAAATTAGGCATTGACGTTACGCGTCAAGAATTGGCCACATTGTACAATCGTTCCAAAGACTTGGAACAATTGTATGGGCTCATCACTCAAAAATCATTTTTCCAAAAGTACCTCAAGGCCCTGTTTACAGATCAGACCGATGATTTGTTTGATACATTGTACGAAATCATACAAATGGAAAACGCCGACTTGATGCATAATAAATATGCCATTTCAATGATGCATTTTTACGTCCATATGTGTAAATTTTCGGCCTTTGAGCACGATCTGATGATGTACTTGATGGACATTTTGGCCAGCATTTTCATTGCCACCAATTACGAACGCAAGTTTTTTGTGTTTAAAGGGAAAACGGCCAATGGGAAAAGCAAATTGTTTGAAATCTTGGGTAAAGTGTTTGGTGGTTATTATCATTGCATTCAATCGGACAACCTGAAACCCGGCAATTCCAATAACGGTCCCTCACCCGATTTGGCCGCTACGCTGTTCAATTGTCGTATTGTCACCACTGAGGAATTGGAAGGCAAACTGAACGAAAACCGTGTCAAGCAAATTACTGGCAATTCTTGTGTCACCTTCCGAAACATGTACGAGGCCAGTCAAGGGGGCATTCCAACCGCCAAATTGTTTACCACCACCAATAACATACCCGACTGCAAATCCAGTGAAGCCTTTCAAGATCGGGTGGTGGCCATTCCTTTCATGTCCCGGTTCGTCAACAAGGCCCCAACCACCACAAAGGAACAAGTCCGACTGAACCAGTACAGCAAAGACGAGTACGTGATTGAGCAGTCCTACATGGGCTGCTTTTTAATGCTGTCATATCATTTAAAGAAATTTATGGATGTTAAGGATGGCTTGTTGCATTCCCGAGACCCGCCACCCAGTGTGCTGGAATACACCCACTTGTATTTGCTCAATACTAACGTGTACAACCAGTTCAAGACTCATATGGATGTACAAATGGGTACCGACTGCTTTACCACGATGACCGATTTGCGGTCAGCCGTACGCCAATTCTTGAAAAGCACCAAAAATAACACGACACCTGAAACGGATATCATTTTGAAATTCGCAGAAGAATTTAGCGAGTGCCGACGTTCTGACTTGCAATTGGGTAGCATGCAGTACAGTAGTGTCTTGGATCAGCCGACCTTGACCCTGACTGTAGAAAATGCCCTTTTACAACAAGAGTCCAGAAAACGCCCACTGGACGACGATGAGGATGATGATGATGATGAACCAGCATCCAAGAGAGCCAAACCGAATGAAGCGTCCGGATCAAGGAAACGCTCATTGGACGATGATGAGGATGATGAACCAATGTCCAAGAAATCCAAACTGGACGAGCCCGAGAAAACCAAACTGGACGAGGGATCGAGGAAACGCTCATTGGACGATGATGAATTGGTGGCTGAGCCCGTGAAAAAGAAACCCAAACTGGCCAAAGTGCAAGACACTGGGGTGTATTACGAAAATGTTGTGATCCGGAACTTACGCAGGACATATGAAAATTAAAGAATATGGCTTGTGCTGTGCCCACACGCAAGGACTATTACGATATCAATGTTTTAAGAAAACAAAACCACCGTTTGGACCGGCTGGTGGATATGGTCACGAACCGAAATGCTTACCGACTCCAACTCTACAATACCCCAAGTACGACCCTCTATGGGTACAAAGTAATTACGCCGGACTTGGTGAGGGAATTTCGAGCAGAAGCTGAAGCGTTCATGAAACAGGTGATTGGCAACAAAATGGAGTATGGATATCTTTACAACATTATTGAACAAAAAGATCTGGCGTCGTATGCCGCTTACTTGAAATGGGAAGATTTTCCACTGGTACAAGGTCCCGTGTTTCATGAAGTACACCAAATTGCCAAAAAGTTTGCTGACGCGGATACAGACCATTACGATGCCACGTGCTTGTACTTGCTCATGTTTTTTGCGTTGTTGATCAACAACAAGCACAGCAATTGGGTCACAATTGAATACTTGACAAACTGCAACAAGGACCATCAATATGCCATACACATAAATTGGAATGACACAGTACCCCAAAACATATCAGCGTGCCCAAGAACTCCCACATGCTCACGATAAAAAAAAAAAAAAAAAAAAAAAAAAAAAAAAAAAAAAAAAAAAAAAAAAAAAAAAAAAAAATTTTTTTTTTTTTTTTTTTTTTTTTTTTTTTTTTCCCTATATAACCGTGAGCGGTGGAATAAAAAAATCAGTGTGCTTGTTACTTGCACCGATGCAACATCACCCCTTTAAGCTGCTACACCGATCAAGTTGCGTACACAGTTGAGTGGACAGAGTGATACGCAGTGACACAGGCAATTGCAGATCACCTTTAGCACTTGGGGCAAGTCACTTTCATGCACATAGACACAGTTTCCTGCTGCGTCTTTAGTACATATAAAAGGCTTGTCATCGGTCACATTTAACGCATTCCAAGGTACCATTGGAATCCCTCTACGGCTTCGTGCCCAGTACTGTGAGCCATCTCGTTGTAGCAATACGTGTGGTTTACCATTCTCTTTCAAATAGTATTCGTTTCCTTTGGCATCTGTTGGATAACGCTGGTCACCGTTGGCAAACTGAGCCAATTTGCCGGGAATGACAATTGACTGTCCATGCAGACACGGATAAAATTCATTTCCCACACTGTCTCGAGCGTAATATTCCTTAAGAGTTTTGTCTCTGGCAAATAAATTCTTCTGACGTTTGGGATACAGCTCGTTTCCTGTTCGGTCTTGAGCGTACATTTCCCCACCGTCCGGGTCCTTCAAAAACCCAGCACTGGTGTAATATTCATCGCCATTCCTGCGTTTGGGATATTGCTTGACCACCATGGCGGTCAACGACTATTCACTCACTCTCTTGTCTCTTGATGACTGTCGCATACAAATGTCACCCAACGACCTCATACAGCTTTTGAAAGCCTGGCGAAAGCACCACAGTTTCCACAACACGTGTATTGTCTGCCAGACTGACCTGACTTTTTCAGACACACCATACACCACATGCTGCCAACAGTTTTACTACAATAACCACGTACGAACGTACCCTGTTCAGTTTATTGCCGTACCGACGCCCGACTTTGTCTTTGGACTACCCGTCTTGAAACGGTTGATGCGCCAAGCCAAAATTAAGACCAATCAGGAATTTTTAGTGGTACCCGATCCCATATACTGGCAACTCACGTCCACGTTGACTTATGAAAAAGTCATGAAGTTTGTCCAAAAGCTGCCTGTGACCAATCGGACAAAACTTGTTCTTTCACCCAGCAAAGTGGACATGTTTCACAAACAGTTGCTGGAAGTTCCCTTGAATTATGGGAGCCTACAACGTCGTTCCTGTGGTAAAAATACCTTGTTGAGGCAAATGGCTTTTGGAAAGCGATGTACATTGGCCATGCGCGCCATGATTGTGCCTGATGCCAGTTTACGACCCAACCAAATTCAATTGCCCTCCAAAATTGTCCAGACGTTTCATATCCAAAACAAATGGATCATTTTAAATCGTATGCCGTCCTTGCAACCCGGCAATTTTATTGCTTTGCAAGTGGCTTCGCCAGGTTGGGACTATGATTGTTTTGGAATTCCTTTAGAAATTGTGCAGGCCATGAATGCTGATTTTGATGGGGACGAGTGCAACCTGTACTTGGTACCCAACATCATGTCTCAGGTGGAATGTGCCACTATTCTGAATCCAGAGTCCCAATTGGGTTGTTTTGTGATGCAAGGTCCCAAATTGACACCCACCCAAGACATGTTGGTGGCCTATTTCGTCAAGTACCACGATATTGATTTTTTGCCTTACAAACATCCGAATTTGGTTAAAACGTTCCGGGTGTTGTATGATATTTACGGCTCACAACAAACATTTCAATATATTGACCGCATGCGTCAGTTTTATCTGGATGTGATGCAACGGCAAATGTGTTTTGCTCTGACGCTGGAAGAAATCCAAAACTTGTACAACTGGGGTCGTGGATCGTTGGAAGAATTTAAGACAAAGGCCATGGACAGCCATGGATGTCTGGTGACCCAAGTCATGTCGGGAGCCAAAGGTTCCTTTGAGCATTTGTACCAAATGTTTGGCTCTATCGGATACCAGAATGGTGTTCACATTGACCATTGCTTTTGGGAAGGGCTGAATGTCAGAGAGGCAATTCATCATGCCAAGACGGCGACAGAAGCGTTAAGTAAAACCAGTAAAATTTGGGAACCTGGCTATAGTTATTCCAAAATGGTACACAGTTTGCAAGGGTTACACGTGGATTACAGAGGCTGTTTAATGGATGGTGACTCGGTGGTTGAAAAAGACGTGTTAAACACTTTACATTTTACGGACGTTATGTCTGAGGAGGGCTTCCAACACTTGCTGGATAAAACGTTTGCATGAAAAAAAAAAAAAAAAAAAAAAAAAAAAAAAAAAAAAAAAAAAAAAAAAATTTTTTTTTTTTTTTTTTTTTTTTTTTTTTTTTTCTATAAGTACCTGAGGGTTGGTTAGGGCTGAGGCATTAAAAACCAAGATGTTGCCGTTGCTCCATCTCGTCAAGTGGAAAGGGTCCAGCGATGGGCCCGTACGCTCTTACAGCTTGTTGGTGGATTTTATCCAAATTCATATACGGAACGCCTTTCTGTTTGGATTTGGAATGTCCCTGGCCAGACAATTCTTTGGGGACAATATCAACTGCCAACGGGATGGACTTAAGGTTGAGCGATCATATCTCGACATGAAATGTTTGATCAATAGTACCCATACCAATGTGACCTATGATGGTGTTACCATCAAATTGTACCATTACTATTACCAATGGATTCCGGTTCTGTTATTACTACATGCCATGAGTTTCCATTTACCATGCCGAATTTGGTACAAACATATGAGCTATTACTTGAATGAACTCACGACCAAAATTGTGGACAAAGAAGCTTGTGACCGAGTTTTAAAAGTGGTGACTTTATCCAAAGGCAATGAATTGTTTTGGAAAACGTTTGCATTGGAATGTCTGTACGGGTTACATTTGGGATTCCATATTTGGCTGTGGAATTTTATTTTCCACCATACTTGGTCTGCGAACCACTGGTTTCCAACAGCCATACCCACATTATTTCCAGAAGAAGCGTCTTGCTTTTACAACTATTATTCGGGTGGCCTGCAAACTTTTGCCAAAGTCAGATGTTTGTTGCCGCTCAGTACCGTGTACCGAAAAGTATTTTGGGCCATTTACGCCATACTGGGTGCTTTGATTGGGATACATATTATCTGCTTTGGGTACCGTTTGTATCAGATATGCAAAGTGCGTATCGAGCGCATCAACATGTGGTGGTGCATGCAGATCGCCACGAGCCGAGCTCAAACTTGGTACACCAAACAATTGCTGCAAGAATTGTGCCGCGACCACATTATGACTCCTGAGGAACATAAGTACATAAACATGTATGCACCCCAATCAACGGGCGTGGTGGAATACGATGAGTTTTATGACGTACCTGCAGTTCCACCCAGAAGTGTACGACGCTTGGAGTTGCAACCAGAACGAAGCAATACTCAACTCACAACATTTCGTTAAAAAAAAAAAAAAAAAAAAAAAAAAAAAAAAAAATTTTTTTTTTTTTTTTTTTTTTTTTTTTTTTTTTTCCCCCTTCCTATATAAGTGCCATCTTTTCCTTGGCAATATCATTTGCCTGCTGGTCAATCAAGGTGAAAGTAGTCATGGAAGCACTTCCAGAACCTGCTCTCCGGCAAAATATTGTGTTGTCAGAACACTTGGCACTTGCTTCTGTTCCCAAAGCAAATGATGTGCCACCGAATAAACTATCCACTCATTTGGATGTATATGGTAACCGATACCGCAGATTATTTTTCATAGCTGTCCGTTTCAAGAATCCAATTGTCGTTCAACAAAACTTTGGGTTCACCAATAATGCCATCCGGCTTAAAGAAGGAACCTGTATTGCCGTGGATAGTAACCATCCTGGTAACCTCAACATTAAACACAGTGATGGTGGCATGATATTTCATGTCAAGGGCTTGCAGACAACAAAGCAATTGGAGTTGGAATTACTCACAGACTTTTTCCCGCGGAAAGATTTTTTGTATAGTGCGTTCCACGTCCGGACTTTATTTGTCATTACGCATTACAATCCCTTCAAGTCGTTTTGGAAACTGGGTCGTAAAGGGATCGTGTTCCGTGCTCTGACCCGACTGTTTGACAGCTGTGTTGCTAAAACGATACCATTTACAATGAAAGAAGCGGCCCTGATGCGGCATTTCAACCGAAATTGTCCCGGACCAAGTGATAAATTTAATACCTGGTATCCTTTGGCTTACCATATGGCCTTAAACAACATGAATCTTCATTTCCACCACATCCCGACTCATGAATTTGGACGCAAATTGTTCCAAATTCAAAAACGGTCTGAGATGCACGTGCTTTGGCCTGACCATCCACCGGAAGACTTTTACATGTGTCAAACCACTTTGAGTGAGACGGAACCAGTCGGCATTGCTTGCCGCTTTGTAAATGATAAGGTGGAATACGTGTCTGTCATGATTGTGTCTTACACCAAAGAATGGTATTTGGACACCAATAACATGTCTTGCTGTTTTGGTGAAGATTATCGTAATGCTATGTGTCGTCATTGGTTTCCATTGTTTAAGGATAAGGTGACGTGGGAACATTTTGGCCTGCTGTGGTACATGTCAAACTATAGGAACAACATGATCAGTTTGACCCACATTCTTGACTGGATAAGCCTTCAAACTGCTGAACCGTACGTTCGTATGTATACCGACTTGAGGCAAGTGTATCATATTTTGTTTGGCAGCTTGAAACCAAGATGGTCTTAAAAACTTTAGTCCAAAGCATCTTGCGATCCCACCGTGAGCCTCACAATCTGTTACATGTGCAATTGGTTCAAACATTAAAACGGAACGTGTCACACGATGTGACTGAAGCTTTTACACTGAGCAAGCCTTTGGTGGATCGCTATCCAGACTTGTATCGTAACAGTACCAGTTTTGTGGATTTTTTATTTCAATTGTGTGGCACAGAGCTACCTCCAGTCTGTACAGAACGACCCTGCACAGAACTACCACCAGCCTGTACGACACCGGACAACACACAGAAAGACGAAATTGAGCGTTTAAAACGGAAGCTGAACGAACGCCAACGTGAACACAACGAGGAAATTACTCGTTTAAAGACCAAGTGGAAGGAAAATGAACGGGAATTGCTTGAAGAAATTCAGAATTTAAAGGAAAAGGTATGTCGACTGACTACCCAGCAAAATGCCGTTCAATGTTCACAAGCCTTTAACAACGAGGCTCCCATTACAAATCGAGATCCACTAGCCTTTAACAACGAGGCTCCCATTACAAATCGAGATCCACTAGCCTTTAATAACCAGGCTCAACTAGCTCTTACAAATGGGGATCCACTAGCCTTTAATAACCAGGCTCAACTAGCTCTTACAAATCGGGATCCACTAGCCGCTGAACAGCGATGCCTTATGCCACCCGTTGGATTGTTTGGAGGTGCTCAAGAACTCGCGACACCTGTCGTCCAAGAATTACAAACCACTGATGAATTAAAATCCGTGTTAAAGGAATTGTTGTCCAATTTCCAAGCAGACATGTCCACTCAGATGAACAGTTCTCGCGGTGATTTGGATGACTTGAAAGAACTCGTAACACGCTTGAAAGATGCCATGAAAAAGGAATGTTTCGTATCCCAAGACCAACTGACCAAACTGAATGAAATTTTGGATCGGCCCATGGATACTCTCAGTAATACGATTATTGAGAAACTGGATAATTATTTGGGCCGTCTGATGTCCAATGATCAGTTGGAAGAAATCCTCAAAACATTTAAGTTGGATATCATGTTTTCGGGTTTGAAACTGGACATTGCAAATACCTTCAATACCTTCAACAGCAAATCAAAATCATCTGCCATTCCAGGCAAAATTAAGTCATTGGTGGACAAAACTGAAAAACGTGTCATTAAACACGTAAAACAAACCATTCAGCAATTATCCAGATTGTGTAGCGGGCAGATGTCACTGTTGCCACTTTTGGAACGATTGGATGCGTTGGAAGATAGTAACATGGTAAAGGACACCCAAATAGCCAAAGGTACGTGCATATTGAAGGAATATTGCAAGCAAAATTACCCAGTCATTGCATTGAAAGAAAAATGGGAAGAAGAGTTTATGGATAAAATTGAAAGCATGCGAAAAAAACATGAATCGGTCTTGGCTCAAATCCATACGCTGAAAACGACGCTTAATTTGCCGCAACTGAGTGAAAATACTCTTAATGAAGGCATCATGGGGCTTGTCATGGAACAGCAAACCCAGATTACAAGAATGGACACAGGAATGAAGAGCTATTATGATCATTTACAAAAATCCATGTTGCAAATAGCCCAATTGAATGCTGAATGCGCCAACAAAACACCTCAAGATGTGCATATTTTTCAAAACCAAATAAAACAACTGCAAGATGCCATCATACACACACAAGAACAATTGGCTTGTGCACTTCAAAGAAGCAATACGGCGGCCATTGAAGACGTGTCCAACCTTCCAGCCATTGATTACCCAATCGAGGAAACATCTGACCTTCAAGCAAATTATGATGACCTTCAAGCAAATTATGATGACCTTCAAGCAAAATATGATGACCTTCAAGCAAAATATGAAAGCCTGCAAGCACAACATCATGAGTTATATAAAAGATATGACCCAGTCCGTACAAAATATGACACATTACACACACAATGTATGCTTCTGTTGCCTGGATTTAACCCGTCAACCTTTTCTGAAGATGTTAATCACAGTCATAAAGTACAGACTGATGAAACCATACAACGACTGACAAAACAACACGAAACACGAATGACAACTCAGCAACAAGCATACGACACACTGAATCAAAACCATGAAACACTGAAACAGACATATGATGCACTACAATCAGAAGTTAACCGATTGCATCAATCGCTAACCCAATTACAGAATGACAAGAAAGAGTTGTTGCGGCAAATGAGTATTTTGAACAGTAAAACTGATCCAGAATTTAAAACGGATCAACAATGTATCACCCGAAAACGCATACGTACTCAGTTGGATGAAAGCGATGGAGAAGAAACATTGGCTCCCGACGTTATGAGGGCCTATTTTGTGGCATTGTTCATTCACCACTTTGAACTCTTGACGAAAAAAAGGAATACTTGGCCGCATACCACAGCAATTCAAGAGAAATTGGATATCTTGAACGCAGTAACCCAGAAAATCAGACCCAGTGACCTTTTGAAAGTATTGACCCAATACGTGGAACATGAGCTGCGAACGATTTTGAAGGATCCAAGTGTGTTTGAGGGTTTGTTGGCAAGCATGCCAGATGTCAAAAAGGAATTTCAATTAATCAACACGTGCATTAAATACACCAGAATGCATTTGGCCAACACTAGCCAAGAGATGGACAACACTTGTGACGATGCAACTTGAAAATTTCACAGCTACAAAAAAAAAAAAAAAAAAAAAAAAAAAAAAAAAAAAAAAAAAAAAAAAAAAAAAAAAAAAAATTTTTTTTTTTTTTTTTTTTTTTTTTTTTTTTTTTTTTTTTTTTTTTTGTATATAAGCTGTGGTTCTGGAAAATTTTGGCAGTTGGTGTCTGGCTGCTTTTCCGAGTTGTCCCTTTACGCAGTCCACAGTGCTATCGTGCACAACCAATGGCAAGTGTCAACTTGATGTCCCATCTGGCGTAAGGGTGGCCACCTCCTGATGTACCCAATGCCCAACACGACAAAACCTACCAGGCTTATGATGAACAGTAATATCATGTACCATTTCCTCGTGAGTAGGACGCACAAACCAATCATAAAGACGGCATACGTCCCACTAGCTACAATAGTACCAATCACTATGGAATCCATCCAGATGATAGCTTTTCTTGAATCATGAATTTACGCCAGGCCTCAGGTTTCACTTGTTGATACAAGGTGTGCCATGTCAGTTGTGCATACGCTTTGTAAAATCGGTGGTTCCAGCATGCAAACAACACGACGATCCATACCATCACTACAATCATGCCTTGATTTCCTTCAATAAAGATGGCAAAAAATCATTATGATACAGACTCCCGTGGACATCAATCATACCCCGTAAATGCGGATGGCGACGAAGAATACCTGCCAATATCGGATGTCAAGAAATTGTTTGCTTTAAGCAATCGTGTTCCCTATTATGCCAAAAATCGGCATCAAAAGGAAATTTATCCGGTAATTCAGGGTGCTGAAATACCCATTAGTTCCCATCCAGACAAGTATTACGCCAAAGATGAACACGGCAATGAGTATTATCCCAAAGACAAGGACGGTGGAGAGGTACCATTTCAAACTGGTACCAATGTCCGATATGCCCGTGATAAGGACGGAAAGGATTTTTATCCAAAGAATCCAGATGCCAATGAAGTAGTTTACATGAATCAGTACATTGTTTTCAAGGATGGTTCCATTAAATACCCTTTGGACGTGAACGGGGATCCGATATACCCCAAAAGTCCTAATGGCGATGAAGAGTATTTGCGTGGTAGCGATGGAAAATTGCAGTTGGGAAAGAACGTAATTGGAATTCCTGTGTATGCTCGGCGCAAAAATGTGTTGTCAGGGCTGTACGACGAATACTATCCATCCGAAAATCAAATAGGGTATCATTCCAACGGAACCCCCATTTACGCATTAACAGCTACAGGTGAGCCCATATTTCCAAAGAACAGTTCCGGCAATGAATACTACTTGAAACGCAAAACGACTCATTCAGCCGAGTTGTATGCAGCTGGTGTCATGTTACATCGGTATGCGCAAGATAAGGATGGGAATGAGATTTATCCAAAGGAAAGGACCCAAAACTCCAATTACAGAGAGATCAGTATGCACAACCGATACGCTGTAATGAAGAGCTCAGAGCCCATGTATCCACTGGATGAAAACGGTAACGAGTACGTATTGCTAAATGCTAAGAATATTTTCCCAGTGGGGTATCCAATTACCAATGACAATTTGCTGATCGTACCACAAATCAATAAAAAGCCTCATTTTGAGAAAATTTGGGCACCCAAAATGGATGAAACAAACATTGTGGGTATGTTGTATCGTGACGGTGAAGGGTATCGAGATTACATCACCAATGTGAAATCGACGAGACATACACGAAGCAAAACCATTATTAAGTACAATATTTTACCAGTACCTCTTCCTGCACCAAATCCTGTAGCACAACCCCCTATACCGGCTGCTCAACCACCCATACCTGCTGCCCCCATACCTGCTGCTCAACCCCCCATACCTGCTGCACAACCACCTATACCTGCTGCGCGACCACCTATACCTGCTGCGCGACCACCTATACCTGCTGCGCGACCAAACCCCTTAGCACAGCGTGTAAATTCACAAAACACACACACACTGCCAATCACTACGTCCATAGTGGTAATATTTATCATTGCTGTAATGATTATGTTTACAAGGAACTCACGGTTCACAAACCAAAAGTCAGGATAAGGTATTTGAAAAAAAAAAAAAAAAAAAAAAAAAAAAAAAAAAAAAAAAAAAAAAAAAAAAAAAAAAAAAAAATTTTTTTTTTTTTTTTTTTTTTTTTTTTTTTTTTTTTTTTTTTTTTTTTTTTTTTTTTTTTTTTTTTTTTGCACTATATCAGTCAGACTGCGTCCGCAGTTTCACCATTTGTTTTCTGGATGCCCATTTCAACGCATCGGGTTTTATCACCACACCATGGAATAAAGACATGAATGCCTTAACCTCCAAGCTCGAAGGAATCTTGGCCGCCGACGATTTGGATAAAGTTAAAGAATATTTAGGGGTCAGTGAGCAGCAAGTGGCTCATACTGTTTTGGCCCTGGTAACCGTACCATCCCTAACCATTCCCCTCGTATTCCAATACTTTCGTAAAAATATTTACCTGGGTGTTTTGTTACTGGCCGCTTGTTTGGCTACGATTGTATTTATCATTCAGTACCGTTTGGATTGGATCATCACGCTGAACGAGCGGTTAAAGACCTTGTACAATGAACGAATACGAATTTAGGCTGGTAGTCCAACACCATCAACCGTTTACAGATCTGTTGGAAACCATTGCCCGTGATTGGGGTTCAGGTACTATTGACATTCAGCATGTCAAATACGTCAAGCCACATTTCCGATACAAACACAGACGGCTCGAAACCAAAACCATTCAGTCCACGCACGCTGTGTATTACAAAACTTTTTGGTTCAAGTGGGTTCATTCTCTTGAAGTTCCCTTTAAGCAATGGACTCAAAATACTCATCACAAGTGGGTGGACGCGATACAAAATTTTGCCTGTCCGTTTCGGTCGGAAAAACGGCACTTGCTGAAATTGGACGACCAAGCCCAAGTGTACACGTTTAAATATGCCAACGACCACTATCGGTTGGTGTTTGAGTGGGAGTATGGTACGTTTCCCAAAGCCTTGACTGACCTACCCGTCGACACCTTATTGCCCGAGTTGGATCGATATTGGAAAGTATTTAGCCGATTCCGAGGATTCTCCTCACCATCGTATGTAATGAATGAATCGGTCAGCCGAAAACCAGTCTCGTGTACTTTACTGACATCTGACGCACTGACTGCTCACAAGATGGATGGCACCTTTGGATTTGTGTACAGTTATGCGACCCATGTCAAGGCTAAATGGGAAGATGGCACCCAGACACATTACGAAGGCTTGTCATTTGGCGACGGCATTGTGTTTGCGGCCGAAAAAATGGAAAACACTATCGTATTGTTGGACGTTTATCTTGTCCAAGGACACCCTACTACGTGTCGGCGCACCATTTTTCTGGAATTTTTACCACAATTGGTGTTACCAGACGGATTTCAAGTTCAACAGTATCGGGAATCGATAGAGGCCTTACCCAAAACCCATTTAAAAACAGATGGGTACATTATGCATGACACCAGCACAGACAAGATTGTAAAGTTGAAACCCACTCATTCGTTGGACGTGGTCTTTATGAATGGGTATTTTTGGTTGCCGTCCAAAGACAAACCAGACTTGAGTCGTCGGTTCCAATGTCAGGAAAAGAAGAGTGAAATGAAAAACGGTCACGTGTATGAAGTGTCCATTGACACGGGTCGAGTGATACGCAAACGGAACGACCGCTTAACAGGTAACACGTGGCAGCAAGTTGATGCCATTCTGAGCAACGGACGAGAATGGAAAGGTCCAACCATACAAGATGTGGTCAAAGTAAAAACCAGTAAACGCAGCAGGCCACGCAAACCGTATTAAAAAAAAAAAAAAAAAAAAAAAAAAAAAAAAAAAAAAATTTTTTTTTTTTTTTTTTTTTTTTTTTTTTTTTTTTTTTTTTTTTTTTGCTATATAAGCAGTCGTCGAGGAGCTGGCAAACCATACTTCTTCTGACCGTTGCCAAGTCCTTACCTCAATCAAGTGTGGAAACATGGATAATTACTCTGCACTCGTTCAGAAAATTCTCAAAGTCCCACAGCTGGTGGAACGTATCCAGGACTGGGTCTCAGAGTCTGATACTTTGAATTTGGTAACTGACGATTGGGAAAAGCGCTTGAAAAGCAGCTTCTTGTATACAGACTTTCAAGATAATGCTGAGCACATGTTTAATCCAGGCCGACAGTCCAATGTTTTTCGGGTCCAAAATGTCAAGAATGGACCCTATCAGATGATTGTTGCTGGCATGTGCAGTGTATACCAACCGTATCCAGGTCCACAAGCTCACAGGCAAGCATTTTCTGTGACCATGCAAGATTGCACACCCATCAATATGCTGGCAACGGCTTGGACCAGTGATGTGGATCGTAACACGGTGGAATTGGCCGACTCCATTAAACTGAATTTCGGAACCTGCACTCGATGTTGTCGTTACTGCATCGAGGCCTTGGCAGAAATGAAGAACAAGGGTGTTACCGTTACATTTGACTTTAACCAGCCGTGCATTCATCATTTGGCAACGTTTGATGGTGAAAAGCTGGATCATTGCTTTGCACCTCAATTCAAAAGTTGTTTTCCGACTAAATTTATTGGTATTGTGAGCGTGGAATTAAACGTGCGGTACTTTTACCCAATAAAAGACGTGCCCAACAAGAATCGTGTGCGCATTGGTGGAAAAGCATTTACAATGATTGCTTTCCCCGAGTCCAATTTAATGACTGTAAGACCCAAACTGTCCTTGTCCTATTTGCCTGTTTGGAAACCTGATGAGCAGTCTGAAAAACGACCAGCTGATGATTCTGACGATGAAGAGGTCATTGATGCTATTCCCAAACGGAAAATTACAAAACGGGATGAACCTGAAGAAATTAGCGTGGTGGAGGAATCCATAGTGTTTGATTAATTGGCCCGAACGACAACCCAATAACGTTAAGCCAATGGAAGATGCAAAAATGCAGACCGGGGAAAAAAATTTTGATCAGTCTGAAAATTTCTGTTCAGCCTGACAACCTCAAAAAAAAAAAAAAAAAAAAAAAAAAAAAAAAAAAAAAAAAAAAAAAAAAAAAAAAAAAATTTTTTTTTTTTTTTTTTTTTTTTTTTTTTTTTTTTTTTTTTTTTTTTTTTTTTTCCTATATAGTCTGGAGCTCTGGAAATTTTTTCCAGTCATCAAGTCACAGACAGCTTGATGTAAATGCTCTGTGTGCTGATGCTAGCCTTGCACCTGGATGGGCAGCGTGGTACACCATTTGTTTTGGTTTTACGACGACAATTTCATCATACCAGTTAGTATCCGTGCCAACGCTAATGCCTCGAGTGGTACCATGTACTACGATTGAGTCTGGGTCACTAATTTCTGAGATGGCTACCAACCCAGTTCCTGGTACAAATTTGGCATTGGGAGTCATACGTTGCAATTCCTTATTGTTGTCGGCCAAATCAAATGCCATGTGTGTTGAATATTCCATTCTGGAGAGAAAGTACTTGTAGCTCAAAGACAAATCGTTCATTGCACTCAATTGCCTTTGTTCATTGCCTACTTGCAACGTTATGCCCGTTATTCGTCTCATGTCCATGTATTTCTCAATGTACGTTTCCGAAACGGCTCGTTTGGACCGAATGAATGCAATTGGTTGAGGATTATTTTCACAATGCTCGGAAGGATTTACGTCTATACTGTCCATTGGTTCAGACAAGTTCCGGATCAATTCGTACTGTAATCGGTTGTTGGCTGAAATTTTGCCTTGACCTACAGCTCGTCGCATCAATTGATCGGTTATGGGATTGATGCGATACACTTTATCCTCTTGTAAGGGGACCACCTGTTTGGGACGGTACGTTTTGTCATACCGCGTCTTTACCGGCAGAATGACATCATTGACATGGAAAATGACGCCTGGTGCTGGTTTCAAATTAAAACCCACAGCTACCACTTCTGTGGCCGTTTCAATATGGGAAGACGTAATTGTCATACCAAAAGTGTCCTTCAAATCTTTGCCACATAACAGATGCTGAACATGAGAGTTTTTTGGTCCAGTACACCCATTCGGAGGACCTAGGTAGCACACAGTTTGTTCCATACTTGTCTTATGGTTCTCAAAGCAAGGAATGGCGGTCTGGAAAAAATTTGTCTTGCGTCCAGCCAAAGCGGTACGCAAGTTTAAGTCATTCACCAAAACAGCTAAAAATATCGGGCATTTGAAAGCCCTGGTCAAGAAAAACAAGGCTTTACACACAGCTATCCAGACGGTTTTCAATAAAACGACGGTCAAACTCACAGTGGGTGCTACGATCGTGGGTGTTGGGATATCGTACTTAAACAATTACATTCAATCCAATTCAGGATGCTTTTTAAAGAGCCACGATACGGTGTGCAAAGTTCAAGCGCTGAGTTGCTGCCAGCCCGAGGCTGTGGATAACGTACCCTTTTGCACCTTGAAAACATTTCAGCCGGATCCATGTCTTGGGTTTGATGAAGACGCTGATAAATCATGCTGCAAGTTTTGTGATTGTCAGTACAATGATTGCTTACCGCACCAAACTATGGAATGTCGGCGACCCACGATTGGAGAAGCATTAGGGTATTATGCCCAACAATTGACGTCTTCCGTTTGGGATATGTTGGATAATATTTTTCCATGGATGGCATGGGTGTTGGGCATTGTCGGTGCATTCCTGGCGTTGTGGCTTGGGCTGAGTCTTTACAAGAAAATAAGAACACCATGAATACGTTTAAGCATCAGTTTCCTTTGCCCGTGGACCAACTCGTTCACCACTTACGGAAAAAATATGCCGTAAACGTGGATCAAATTCCTACCTACAAGCCCAACAAACCTTTCCAAAGACGTGTCACGCTGGACATTGTACGTAATCCCACCTATCAACAGGCGGCCAAGGACTATATTCAGGCACTCTTGACCAACAAGGAAAAATATGGTTACTTGTATTATTTGATGGACCAAAATCTACGAGTCCGGTTAAATGTACAGTTCAAAGGGGAATTTGCCATCGAGTGTGGCCGGTTTGACGCGGTTGTCAACCAACTCAATGAAATGGCCAAGAATTATGGCTGTGAAGACACCTTGGTGTATGAAATCACTCGTGTGGAATTGCTGTACTTTTTTGTGCTGCTCATTAATCCCGACATGTATTGGATTATAGTGGATTATTATTTGCAAGGATCCAAAGGCCATGCGCACTTAATTGCGGCACCCAAGCGCCTGTTGCGTAACCGAACCAAATAAAGCAAGTATGAATTTTCCAAGATACTGCACGCTATACAGCCGTTTTCATGGGTGCCAGTCATTCCGCAGCGAGCAAGACATTATCATTCTGGATTTTGCGGACATGGCGTTTGATCCTTGGTCCATTCTGCACATGGTCCGATACGATCATATTGCCATGAATGCCACCCAACAATTTATGCAAGCGTGCAAGCTATTGTTTAAATCAGAGTCGCCCGTCACTGTGTTTTGTAAAAATGGATCGTGGTCCGCCTTGTTGGGCAATACCAAAACCATTATGCCCTCGATGGAAAAAGAGTCCACTTTTCAAATGTATGCCACACCCTATTTTGTCAATGATCCAACATCCATTAACGAATACTTGCAAGGTTTGGCTTTTTGTGCATCCGATCACATTTTCCTGTACAAAAACTGTGTGTTGTTCTTGGACAAGGAAGATTTACCGCACCCAGGGGGTTGTTATTTCAAGACTCGTACACCTAATGAAACCTTGTACCGCATCTGTCTGTTGAGCCAAGAACCCGTGGACGAGGTGATAAACGTGGCATCTGAATGGCGATCCCGACGGGATGTATTAATCATTCCGTTTATGACCGTAGCCACGCTGGCAAACCCATGTATGATTCCGTTTCATCCGGTGGGTCCACCCAATTTGGTGGATGTCCCTGGAATGGGTGAGGGATGTATCCAAAAACGGTTGTCTATGCAAGATCCAAATTGTCTGATTCAAGACATTATCCTGTCGTATTACCGCAACAACCCAGATCACAAAGTGTTGTTGTGTCTGATGTTGGAATGGCCGTTGATTTTGACCTATGACGGAGCCCGAACGACTGGATATGATGATAACAAACAATATGTGGTGCTATCCATCAATACGCGCAAGCCCAATCGGATGCTTTTCGTGCGCAGTCCTTATGATGTGTACTCTGAATTTGATATCATTCCATGGGAAAAGCAGCGGACGGTTATTCAATTTGTGCCCACCTTCTTAAAGTTGCCCATGGACATGGTCAAAGTGTCTGTGGATTCCGTGGTTGTAGGGTACGTGTACAATGGTTCATTTTATTGTTTTAGCCATCCAGTGTTGGAAGGCCGACCGACCCATGAATCGGGTCGGAATCTGGAATTTTTGTTTACACCTGTCAAAACGTTGGAAGACGTCCAAGTAAATGAAACATTCCGTATCAATGATAAATATGCCCTGAACCGAATCCAGCACAAGGACGTCCCGTATCCAGCATGGTGTATTTCACATGCAGAAGATACCCACCGGTATGCAGAACAAAAACATTTGCCACCAGTAGTGTCCGAATGGCTCAACCTGTTTCAAAACAATTTGGAACACGGCAAACAAATTCCCATTGATGTAAAAATGATCCAAATGGCTCTGACATTGGCAAGACACAAGATTTGTTACACGACCAAGATGGACAGTAGGAGATCCAACCAAATCCATCTGAGTGACAAGGAAATTGAGATGCGTATGGGTCGACCGGAAATTGATTTCATCAACAGCGTCAGGGTAACAACACAAAAAGAGGACTTGGCAAATCCTAGTGAAGAAGGATGCACGATGATGTGAAAAAAAAAAAAAAAAAAAAAAAAAAAAAAAAAAAAAAAAATTTTTTTTTTTTTTTTTTTTTTTTTTTTTTTTTTTTTTTTTTTTTTTTTTTCCTATAAAAGTCATAGCTCAGCCAGTGGTTGAGCCAGTATGTGGTTTTCTTCTCAACATTTCAAACGTGCATCCTTGGATGCCGAACCATTGATTGCAGACCCGTTTCCACTGATTCAGATACGCCTGGTGTGTTTTGGGAAACAGTTTGGGCGCTGTCTCGAAATCTGCTAGCCAGTCTTGCTCAGGATAGTGTGCCTTCAAGTACTTTTGACGACTGATTGGGTCCACGTTAAACCAACTCAGCAATTCTTGTACTCGTAATTTGGTATTCAGAATCAACAAAATTAACAAAGCCATTTCATCGGTATTCTTCCAAGTGGCCACTCGCGAGTGAATGGTTTGCATTTGCTCAGTGGTAAAGGCTCTACCACGTCGTTCCATCTTGATTTAGTATGCACCAGTGGGAATTAGCCAAGCGACTGAATAACCAAACTTGTGTGACCCCTCAGCACTGTGACTACGTCGTGTTGTTGACTCAGACAATTTCTTTTGAAGTCGTAAAGGATCTGAAGAAAGCTTTAAAGATAAGCAAGAAGCCCTTGGTCTGGATCATCAAAACCTTTAAAAAGTATCGTGTTCGGGTGGAATACGCTACATTATTTACGGAAAAGGAAGTAAGGGTATTGGGACCGATTGCCGTCCATACTAGCCATGAAATCTTTAGCCGCCAATTTAGAAAGGAGTACGATCCCGCCAGAACCAAACTCGTGGTACGCGCGTGGAATGTCAAATTTATGTGGAACCAGCAGTGCCCGTACGTCCTCGTGCATCCAGACGAATTCCGAGACAAGCTCTGTACCTAATTTGAAAAACTTGCTAATGCAACACGTAGTGGATCGGTATTCAAAGACCCACGGAACGCTTCGGGAGGCTCAGTGGCATGTTTTGAGCCAAGTAGCTGAATGGCTCGATATTCCTGATGTGTTGGACCTGCATCGAGATGAAATTCAACGGAACCAGTTGGCCAAACTACTGATGAAAAATATCAAAACGTTACCTCAAAACGAGTCGGAATGGACACGTCTCTTGACCCAATGGTTACGCCAAAATACATTGGGCCCAGATATCAAGGATCGTTTGATTTGTCAGTTATTGGCTGTGGACGGTTTCGAGGGTCTCGAGTCCAAAGATTTAAAAAATTATTTGGTCAGTGTGATTGATCCACGATGTGTACGACATGAATACAGATTGCATACAATAGCTGTACGGCGCATGTATGAATGGTTTGATTCCCAGCCAGACGTGTCCAGCTTGACGGGAACAGATTCTAGCTGCGTGGTGTTTTTGGCTTTGTTGCAGCTGTACATGGACGAATTACAGCAACTCATGCTGGATGAGCACATTTTCATGTATGCTAACAGTGCCAAAGTGTGGGCAAAAAACTTTTTGCACCGAAATGCCAGCTATTATAACGATGTGCGTAAAGTGACAGCCAACGTGCTCAAAGAGTTGGCACAAGTGTATGTGGATGCTTGGCCACAAGATTGGCGTCCACTTGGACAAGAACAATTGACAGCTTTGACGCATAAGAAATGGTTTGCACCACCCATCAAGCTGGCCCCATGTTAAAGCAATGGAAAACCAAAAGTCCATGAACGCCAGTCTGGAAAAAAATTTCCAGCCGAAACTCTGAGATGGCTAGGACTATGAAAAAAAAAAAAAAAAAAAAAAAAAAAAAAAAAAAAAAAAAAAAAAAAAAAAAAAATTTTTTTTTTTTTTTTTTTTTTTTTTTTTTTTTTTTTTTTTTTTTTTTTTTTTTTTTTTCATAGTCCTAGCCATCTCAGAGTTTCAGCTGGAAAATTTTTTCCACGTCATGATTTTTGAAAATGTTTTTGGGGGGTTTCCATTGACTTACCAATATTTTTTTTTACTGGTCAGACACGTTTCACTCGACGCCTAGTTGGTGGGCCAATTTTCTCCATCGCCAGTCCACTGGGTGCCGGTTCAAAAAAGTTGGCCAAATGTTTTTCCAGACAATGCCACTTGCCATTCACTTGAATTTTTTGATATGGATATGGGCAGATGCACACGCTATGGTCCCGGTTCTTGTACATGAATGCTCCCATCTCACACACGTCAGGATTTAACGTGTTACACGCTGGTCCTGACCAAATGGCCTCGTCAGTGCACAAACACTTCCAATGGGGTGCTGGATACTGGCTCAACATGATCATACCACCCTTTTCCGTATCGCACGCAATAGTTGGTCGATCCACCCTACATATGCCGCCATTACACTGGGCATTATTTTCCACACACAAAAAGCTGCAGTCATCGACGCACGCTACAGTTTTGGATGTACAATTTTGTTGAAAGATTGGACTGTGGATCTGAAACGGAAATGACGTATCGGGCGGGGAAGACACACTCATCCATGCAAAACCCATCCAGAGTATGGCAAATATCAGCCATGCAGTCCACATGTCTTTTCTTTAGTCAAGAAGACTATGGAACGTACCATTGATCATCACGATTCCCAACGACCTGCCCGTGTTACAGCAAGTCGAGTGCATAAATGGCGCGACGCTTGGACTGCATGCTCCAATGTCGTGGAAGGTTACTCGGCCACCAATTTAAAGAATTTCCATCTCATTTTCGGGCAATGGATATCCATTTTAAATTGGATATTTGGCAATCCCATTAGCCCCTTGCACCAATACATTCCGTATTTTTACTACTGCAATGATCCTCATGGACCCAAGGAAATTTTGCACATGTACATGGATCCCAATGTCGGGGTCAATAATGAGCGGTACATGCATATTTTCTTTAATGTATATGAATTTAACAAAATTCGGCGGGATTTGATTGACAACATGAATCGGAACAACCACATGTTGGTGGATGAGGCCCGTGGCATCATCAACTTTTCAGTGTTGGAAGAAACGATCCATAATCCAGCCGAATATTTCCAGCACACGACCACTTGGCAATTGTTGTTCCTGTTTACGCTGCATTTCATGGCTCATTGGGACACGTACGACAAGTACCAGCATGCTGGTTACGATACGCATATGCGGGTCCGTGAGTCGGAATTTTACAACATGTATTTTTACGGACAGCTAGTGTACCATCAATAAAGAAACAATGCCGCCTCGACGACGAACCGTTTATCATGCACCGCGTGGACCTGCCAAGGTACCCCTGGTGTATGCTTATGAAATGTTGGTGGATCATCAGATCCGAAATCCAGAAGACATGACCCGTTTGGTATCCATGAGTTATTTGGAGCGTATTGCAGTGAATGACGGCTTGTTGGTTCCTGTAAATAAACTCAGGCCATTATTCCGTCAAGCTCGTACGTTTCAAGATTTTAAAACGACGTATCTGAAAGATGTGCCTACTCAGTCCTGGTCGGACGTTGTAGATGAAAATCCTAGGCTGCGGTCCTATGCCGGACGCTTTATGGATTCCAACCGAAAACGTTTGAAATTGAAAACCTTTGTGGGCAGACCCGATATGAGTGACGTTTCGTCCGATGAGTCAGTGTTGTCCATTGACCCATCCAACGATGAATGTGATGATACCAACGTCAACTTGCCCAAATCTGTATGCCAAGGAATCCGTCGGGTGTGTCGGTACCATGACGAAAATCGGCGGTACCGTCAATTTGATAAAGATGATAGTGAACGAAACCGCTACCGTTTTGATTTACGGTACGATTAAGGGATTTTCCAAAGGGTTGTAGGCCAAAGGGATCAACTTCTTGTACCGGACACTGTAATGCCAGATGTAGGGTGTGGGACCGGGTAAATTGGCCTCATGATCATTGTTTAACGACAAAAGACACGATTGAGAAGAGCACGGTCCCAATTGTCCTCGCAATACACGAACTGGTAAAATGCTAGTTTCTTTTGGTGGTCCAAAGCATTGGGCCAATTGCGTTCCGACTGGAGTAGGGGCCAGACTCTTTTCCTCATACTTGTACGCCCACAATCTGATAAATTGTGGCAGTAGGCGTGTGCATGTCATGACATCCATGTCGAGTAATGGAGCTAGTTTGGGTACGTTGAAATTGAGCAGCGTCAGGAAATGGTACAATTCTTCTTCAAACGTCTGGCTGACCTGATTTCTCAAAGCATCCACAAACGATCTGGGCAGTTTTATCCGTTGACAATCAATCGGTAACGTACTCGTGTCCAACTGGTTGATTTCATGCACGTAAAACAGAGGGTAGTTACCGACCAAGTAAGATAGGCGGTAAGGATTCATGTGCTGTTTCCAAATTTGCAACGGGTCGTGCATACGTCGATCATAACTATGACTGACATCACAAACTGCATCCTCTGGAATGAGTTTGTAATGAATGTCCATTACGACAAAGTCTTGAAGGACAGGATACTTGCGTTGCCCAAGTAACTCGAGCACAAGGTTCCGATATTCCACAGCCATGTTGTGTAAACCAACAACTTGGTTGTCTGGTAAAATCTGGCAAGTCCCATGTTAAAGCAATAGTAACGTTAACTCAATGGGAAACCCTCAAAAAAAAATTCATGAAGGCCAGGCTGAAAAATTTTTCCAGCCGAAACTCTGAGATGGCTAGGACTATGAAAAAAAAAAAAAAAAAAAAAAAAAAAAAAAAAAAAAAAAATTTTTTTTTTTTTTTTTTTTTTTTTTTTTTTTTTTTTTTTTTTTTTTTTTTTTTTTTTTTTTTTTTTTTCATAGTCCTAGCCATCCAAAATTTTTCGGCTGGAAAAATTTTCCAGACTGGCCCTCATGAAATTTTCTTTGAGGGCTTCCCATTGACTTAACATTACCATTGCCTTAACATGGGACTTGCCATAATGACTCATTTCAACTTTTTTGTGGGGTATTTTTTGGCGTCGTCATCATCCGATTCTTCTTCCGACTCATCTTCCATGACTTCTTCCGATCGTTTTCCCAACGTGGCTGTCCATTCTACAACAATATTGTTCCGAATATTATCGTTGGGCATCAAATGACAAAAGTCTTGTAATACCTGCACTAGGCTCTTTTGTTGACTCTGGCACAACAATTCATGTGTTTCCGTATCAAAGCACCCGTCTTTTTCATTCAAAATGCACCGCTGGCCTTTTTTCTTTTTGTGATTGAAAAACAATTTAAATTCCAGTTTCAAGTACCGAATGACGTCCCGAATGGTCTTTTTTTGCATGACACGCCGCCATTTCTTTTCATTCAAATGAGGTTTGTGACCTTTCAGCCGGACTCGGTTTTCCACATTGTAGCTGCCCATATCACACAGCACCGGATGCCGATCCGTATACAGAAACAAAAATTGTTTTAAATCTGGCACATTGCCACCCAATTGATGGCACACGGCACAAAAGAATACGATCAACGCGTAAGCCGTCTCCTTTAACGTGTGATGTTGGATTTTTCGTGGGGCATACAACTGAATCGGTTGGTGAAACATGCCAATCGTGTAGCCAGAGTACTCTCGAAAGTGTCCCGAAAATGGCAACACGTATTCCGTCCCAAACTTTTTGTGTAGTTGAATCAGTTCATAAAAATGTTCGGGCAACTCACATGATTTGCTGATGGTGTAGGACATCCAGACGGTTGAACGATTGGCATACAGACAATGATAACGATTGTGGTCGTAATTGTTCAACAGCAACAGACACGGTTTCCTGGGATGAATTTCACACTCGGATGCCGTAAAATTAACATTGTCAATGTGTCGGATAATCCGTTTGGATCGTTCTTCAGGGGGCTTGATGGGGGCACTCATGGCCTTTATTTTGAAGAAAGTAAAGCACTATGGATCAAAAGTACGTCTGCGTCCTGGATATGGACGAAACCTTGGGGTTTTACGAAGGAACCACTTTTCACGTAAGACCTCATTTTAAAACCCTGATCCGGTTCCTGAAACTCATCAAGGCCGACATAATCTTGTGGAGTTTGGGGACCAATGACTATGTCCAGCGTGTCGTGAACGGATTTTTGCCCGAATTGGCACAACACGCTTTTAAACTGTTTGCCCGATCCGAGTCGGATTATGCTCGCATGTTTTACCAAGTTCCGAAAGCGTCGGCGCACATTCGGGACATTTATCAGCCAGAAACAATTTTTTTGATCGCCGTGGACGATAAAGTGAGTGAAAATATGGACGACCAATACGATTTACGCATTCATGCCAAGCCTTACACCAAAGTGAATTCGTGTGATAAGGAACTGCTCAAGGTGGTGGAAACTATGATTAATGGCATCAATCAAGATGTATAGTGTGGATTTGTACTTGGCAAACGTGCACAACCTCCAAACCAAATGGGTCCTGTTGCAATGGCTCAAACAATACGACGCCGCACGACCCTCGATCGGACTCGAGTATCGGTATCGAAAGTATCAGACCGTTCCGATTTATTAACAACCAAGCAATGAAGTACTATGTCTTGCTGGTATTGTACATATTGCTAGTAGTTTTCCACGTGTGGCAATTTAACCCTCCTACGATTCAGTCATGGAACCTGTTGACCCAAGAAACCCCAATCTCGGCCTCAACCACTTGCCAAACCACGAGTGATTGTGATTCCAATCACGTGTGTTTACAGCAAACGTGTGTCCCGCAATTGTTGCGTGGGGAAGAATGTTACGAAGAAACTGGCGCGTGGACGCTATTTTCTCACATGGGCAAGAATTTTGCCACGTGTATTTGTCACGACCCAGAATTAGTGTCTCAAAAATATTTCGGTGGTAATTGTGACGTCCAAGTGGCTTGCAAACCGTATGGGCAGTACAACGTGTTTACCCAAACTTGCGAGTGCATGGAAGGATACGTGCCGGCTGGAGCCACGTGTCAAAAAGTGCTGGCTTTTGAGCTCATGAAATATACGAGTTGTGGCTCTGACGAAGTGCATTTTACTGATATCGTATCAGAAGACGGGTTCAATCCAGACTATTTACAACGCCATCAGGACAAGAAATGTTTTAAGCGTCCATGTACGTTTGATGCTCTGTCAGGCTTGCCCTTAAAACATGCCCGTTATGAATCAGGTGTGGGATGTGTATGTGATCCGACCTATGGTTTATTTGGTGTCCGACTGGAACACAACTATATCAATGGTCCAGGCTACAGTGCGTGCGCCAGTATTTTTAAACGCCCTATCGATTACCAGATTCCCGTAACCATTGCATCCTATTTTTACCTCATGCAACGTCCACCCATCGTGATGCTGCATTACTTGGTTGAAAATACACACCTACTCATTGAACCGTTGCAGAAACAGACCACTCATGGGTACCTTCAAGTTGTGCAAGAATTTCCCTACGACTACATGCAAGTGTTTTTCAGGAAACGGAAACCTTACCAGACCCGAACACGGGAATTTCATTTTGATACGTATTATTACATCCAAGAAAAGAAGGAACGCGTCATGAAACCCAATCGTATGGACTATTGCCGATTCCTGACCCGTCACGTGCGTTTTCTGGAGAATGACCAACTGCTGAAATACCAATCGGCCTACAAGACGGATCAAATCCGGAATTGGTCTTACACACTGTTGTATGAGTTTCCAGCGTGTTATGTGAGCTCGGACGATACCGAGGCGCCAGCCCAATATCGAGGTCATTACGTGTCCAACCCATTACATTTGACGTATAGAGCCAATCCCAAAGACCCGCGTTTCAATGGCATCATGCTAACGTTCCGATTTGGGGAATGGGTGTTGGATTTTGCCCCAGAATTTAACGTTGATACGTATATTCAAGCCGCAATACCAGAAATGGTCCCTATGATCACGAACCCCGTATTGGAGAATGTGATACAGGGCACTTTGGATGATAAAACCCTGCAAGATCATATCAACGAGTACGAGTCCATGCCAAAAGAAATTTCCTTTTGATTTAAAAAAAGATGAAGCGTCAGCATGATGACTTGGAGTCTGAAAATGATTCCGAAGACGAGGCACCCGCTGCAAAGACAGTACTCACGCAAGAAACGGTCATCTTACAGGATTTGCAAAAAGGCCTCACCCAAAATGATAACGACTCCATCCAACAGCAAATAAAAAATGCCCAAAAGGAATATTTCACATCGTACATGTCAAAATTAGCGGTTGACTTGCCTATGGGGAGTGCCATTGTGGATTCGGTCAAGAAAAATGGCCAATGTGACAATTATCTGTACATGTACACGGGTTCCAAAACCATTGTAGCGTCCATAAATATCGTTAAGCAACACAAGGCCATGAAATCCATCGTGGACATGGTGGCTGGAGTCATGTGCCGATACATGCATGACCGCATCATTACACCCATGCTGTCCAAAGTGGTTGAAGATGATATCTTGAAACGGGCCTATCGTGCGTATCAAATGAGCGTCAAACAAGGTGAAAATCCAGCGGAACTGGAAATGCGGTGCTTACTACACACCATTCACGAAGTGTTGGAAAAGGACCAGCACTCTGTACAATTGATCAATCCCTTATATGCCCAAATAACTCAGCAAATGAAAGCAGTGAGTGATTACGCGGTGACACTGTTGCTGGCCATTTCCGAACCCGCGGAAACAGTCTTGGCAACAATGAACACTATGCCAGCAAGTTGAGCGGTTTTTCAGCTAGCTGGAGAAAAAAATCTGGCCCCAGCTTAAAATAGTAAGCAGTACAGCCGCTGGCAAAAATACTGTAACTCTTGGGTGGTGGAGGGACCAATGCATGTCAAAGCTTCAAGCACTCTGACTTTTATAAAAAAAAAAAAAAAAAAAAAAAAAAAAAAAAAAAAAAAAAAAATTTTTTTTTTTTTTTTTTTTTTTTTTTTTTTTTTTTTTTTTTTTTTTTTTTTTTTCCAGGTGTCTCAGAGTTTTGGTAGGCAGGAAATTTTTCAGGCCAGTTTTCATGAAATTTTTTTTGGCAAGTTTGCAGGTTACAATTCAATAGCCACAATTTGTTGCATGGATCTGACCCGACTTAGGGCCGTATAAATTAAATGCAAGTTGGTATTGCCATTGAAATTGATGGCAATGGCTTCATCATCCATGGTGTCGCCTTGAAACTTGTGAACTGTACCCGCAAAACCCACAGCAATCGGAAATTCCCCAAAAGAATTGCGATGAATTTCCACACTTGTGTTTTTGGCTGGATCGGTACAATACACGCAATCCTTGTCGTCATCGTACCGATCAAAAATCAATGGTGTTCCATTTAAAGCTGAGGATACGCCATTTTGAATGATAAACACGTGGCAGCCTTGTTTGACATCCACATAGGTGTTGCTATTGCGTTTCCATAAACGGATGCGTGGACCCTTGACCAAATGCTTCAGGTAAAAATTGTTGTAGGTCTCGACAGTACTTTTCAAATACGCCATGGCTCGCGTGCATTTCCTCAATATGTTGGTGTCGATATGGTCCACAATTGGGAAATGCTCACAAATGTATCCCATCATGCCCGACACGTCATTGGTGTCCACATATTGGCGTAATTTCGTAATGATGCTTGCATACGACTCTATAAACCGCTTGCTTTCCATCAAATCAATGCGTTGAATGTTCAAGTGCATGGTGGCACTAAAAACATTGTGTTCAGATTTCACGGGCCGCAATTGATTGGGATCACCCATCACGACAACCAAAATGGGTTTGGGGAATCGGAAAAAGTATTGAATGATCCAATAGGTCAACCAATAAGGTACCATGCCAATTTCATCAATTACCACAATCTGAGGCTGGTAAGCACATTGAAATTCATTGAGCAGCACCTTGCTTCGTTCAATACACTTGGCTTCGTCAGGTTCTGACTCTAGTTCCTTTTCCAGTTTGTTCAAGACGGAACCATTGCCCCAATTCAGTTTTAGCGCTGAATGAATCGTGAGACCGTTCATCTTACTGGCCACACGTGCTGTAGGAGCCATACGCAGCTGTGTCAGTTTGACATGATCCAAACATTTGGTGACCGTATAAGTTTTGCCAGAACCAGGTCCACCTGCCACCATGATCAAAGTGCGTGTGGGATTTTGCAACCACTCGTCAAGTAAGCAAGGAAATGCTCGTTGACTTGGTGTCAAGGTGGTAATATGTTCGTGGAACCCCGACGCATAACTGGGACCATTCCAATTGTGAGCCATGGTTGTCCAAAATGTACGTTAAAGAATGTGACGCTTGTTTTGGTGGCTGGTACACAACGTCAAGAATACAATGTATTGGCCTGTGAACGGGTGGCAATATCGTATTTAATGGATCTGTATAACTTGTACCGAGGCACAAATGGGACCCGAATACCACCAGCGCCGATTAAATCCGTCACGACGTTGTACGTGGATAAAATCGTGGATCCACAAGACTGGTTGAACTGTATTCAATGGTCCCGCTACCATAAAATGGGTAACGAGTCCAGTCTGGAATGGTTTATTGCCAGACACCAAAATGCAGCAGGGTTTTATTATTCGGTGGGACAAGATGGCTCGATACTGATGCCACGAGACAACCGAATGGAAACGCTGACAATTAATCCGGAAACGGTAAGCACAGTCGCTGGCCAAAACTTGAGGTACTGTAACAAACCAACCCTTTGGCTGATGAAGGATGAATGCTTGACAAAGCCTCAAGCTCTCTGACTTTTATAGGAAGGGGAAAAAAAAAAAAAAAAAAAAAAAAAAAAAAAAAAAAAAAAAAAAAATTTTTTTTTTTTTTTTTTTTTTTTTTTTTTTTTTTTTTTTTTTTTTTTTTTTTTTAGTTGCCTCCAACATTAATTACTTCGTCATCATCATCTGCTTCTGTTGGGAATTCAATGGCTGGCAAGTCTCCAGAAGGAGCCAGACAGTTTGTCAAAAAGCTCATGCCCATCTGTGGCTGGATGGAAGACTCTTGAAATACGATAATGCTCTTAATTTTGCCACCAATCTTGTATTTGTCGTCACCAAATGTGGTGCGGCTTACAATATGTACTTGACATATGGCCAAGAATCCTCCACTGCGTTCCAACATGGACTCCATAACGTGCTTGAACGTACCTTGTATTTCTTCCCCATTAAACACTAGTGTTTTGGTCACGCACCAATTCCTCCTATTGGTATCAAACGGAATTTTGTGTTTCAGGTGTTGCACCCGGCATGGGTAACACAAGGCTGAAATACAACCATCCATAAACAATCGAGCTCCATCATGTAGTTTCTGAGTTGGATTTTCTGCCATGGCATTGGCAATGGCTGTCAACGGTGGACAATCCCGAGCCACAAACGACACCTCACTCGGTGGGCTACTCATGTCCTTGGGCTTTGGGCGATCACATGACCAGCTTCCCAACAAAATAACTTTGTACGTTTGTGATGGTAAAGAAATATTCCGCACATAAGCCCCTTCTTGGCAGCAAGCATTGCCTTTGGAAAATGTCACTCGTTTTTCCTTGTGCATCTGATGAATAGGGAAGCTATCCAATTTAGCCTGCCAGTCGGGATCCACCAGGTTCAGCATACCCGACTCATCAGCCATGTCCTGAATAGCTTTGCCCAAGACATTGTTGGCCAACACGCGCTGGATAAGTTTGGAATATTCCATCTTGATTTCCAACGAGCAACTGATTGCAGCATGGCTGTTGCCTCGGACTTTTATAGCGAGAAAAAAAAAAAAAAAAAAAAAAAAAAAAAAAAAAATTTTTTTTTTTTTTTTTTTTTTTTTTTTTTTTTTTTTTTTTTTTCATTCATTCATCGGTTGCTCTTGCTGATTTGGAGGTACTAGTCGAGCAAGCTGCCTTTGTGCTGGTTCTGGCGGTACTATTTCTTTAATGTGCACTATACACTTGGCCATATCTGTATTTGCAATACCATCTGCTACCTGGTCATTGAGGTTGTACAACTTCATTATGTTCTGAGGATCTCTATCAGCCATATATGTTGGTTTGCCCAGGAACAAATGGACATAGCCCCGTCTGCGTATCTGCTGCCGAATTTGATTTCTGTAACGCAAATAACATTCCTTCAAGTTTGGGTTATTATGGGAATATGACGCCATTGATGTCTTTATTAAAGCCCTCGGTGTTGTTAAGGTGGAGCGGTTGTCCAATGGCTCTTTTCTGGTTTGTATGGTTTTTCGTATGTGCCTTTTTTTGAGTCTTAATTTTTGAATTTTCTTTCTTTTCTCAATACCCCGCACCATTGCCTTGACAATATTAGTGCGCTTGGCACCCTTTTTGTTTTGTTCAGGCGGTGGATCAAGATTATTATTGTCTTCTTCATCCATGGATTCATCAGTATCTGACTCACGATCTTCAGGTGATTCGTCTTGAACCAATTTTTCAGCCAACATGGGCTCACGATTTTCAGGTGGAGGGTCTTGAACAAATTTTTCAGCCAACATGGGATCGTGATTTTCAGGTGGTAATATGGCCTCTTCTACCAGATCTAGTACTAAAGGTCCATAGGCATTCAGATCCAACACGGCATCTGGAAGCGGAGGTGGTACCTCTGGAGGTGTGACCTCTACCGGATCTTGTTCAAAAGGCTCACTCAGATCCGAATTCCCAGCCAGCATGGGATCTGCTGAATGCATTAACTCACCATTATTAAAGAGGTCTTCGTCCCAATACTCATTTTCCATTCTGCTTGATTTTTTCATTCCAAATCAAGAACATGGCGAGCCTGGAACACATTTTGTATAATGATCCGTGGGTTCCTTACAATGAATCCTTTTTCCGTTCCCGATTGGTGCTGACGTATCCAAAGAATAAAATTTTTACCATGCAACTCTTGGCCCACATCACGGCTTTACCTGTGTACAGGCAATATCCAACGGCTGAAGTGTTCAATTTGGAGCTGCTAAAAGATGTGAAATGGGAACGAAGCGTCATTGTCCTAGATCATGATTTACGGGTCGTTATGGCACCGGAGCCTGTGCTGGAATTGATTCAATTGGACCGACGTTTGCAGTACAAAGAGGCAGCCGACACGATTTTTGGACCGTTTCGTGTATTTCCAGTGGAACTGTTTAAGTCACAATGGATTTGGCTGGTGGTATTGGCGATGGGATGGCTGATGACTACGATTTGGTTAAATGTAATACAACGCAGGTCGTATCGGTTGGTGGTACAAAGTAAGAAGTGAGTTGGTCGAGCACGTCGTCGTGTCCAAACACGGCATACTCGGCTTGTTTGGCTGTCACGGGATCGCGCTGTACACGTTGATACGCATTCTGGGCGCGTTCAAAACACTTGTGGGACACGTCCGGTGTGGCCAAAGCCGTGAGTAAGGCATTTCGGTCAAATTGGTGATAAATGGGATTTTCCAGATACTTTTGGGGAAACGTGGATCGGGTGTAGTAATCTTTGAGCCACAAGAAAGTGATCCAAAAGGATTCCACCAACAACACGTCCATATGGGTCACTTTTTGATAACGTAAATGAGGACTCATGGCTTGAATAAAACAAGCCAAAATATCAGCTGGATGGTCCGATACGTCTTCCATGAGGAGGTATTGGTTAATGGTTGGCACATTAAAAGGGGAAATGGTGACCAAAGCCGGAATAAAATCATTTCCAAATAAAAAGGAAACCACTTCCAAATGAGTCATGGGGTAGGGCAAACATTCCCGATACAAGTGTGTGACTTGATAAAATTTGCCATATCTGTAAATTTGCATGGTCTGATAGCGTTCCAAACGCATCAAGGCCAACACAAACACGTCTTGATCGTCACTCACTATGATGGGATTCTGACACGTTTTCAAAGCTTCGGCAATATGAAACAGTTTATGTTCTCCTTCCCCGGCCACGTTACAACCACTGATATACACATGCAGTTGCCGTGACGGAAACTGGAAGCGTCTTAGTTGATTTACAAAATAGCGCTGTACTTGTAGGGCAAGGATATTGACGCCAAACAAGACCATTCTGTATTTGGATTTCCCTTGGAGGCCATCCTTGTTGGACCGTCGTTCCTTTTGAGTCGGCCATTTCATGGGAACGCCTTCTCCATCAAATGACAAAATGACATTGAGGCTATCGGTGGTACCAAACGACAGTAATTGCACCAAAGTGGCTTTCAGTTTGGCCCAAGACGCTTGGCATATTTCTTTAAACAGTTTGGGTTCTTCAGTTTCCAGAGCGTTGGAAATACCCATATGCATCAAGGATTGCACATCATACAGGATGGCATCGAAAAACGCTGGCTGATTGGGCGGTTCATGAAGCGGATTGATGAGCTTGCAAAAGTTGGTGATGCCCATAGCTCGGTCCAAGTAGTGAACAAAATTTTCCCGACACCAGTATTTATACGAAAAAAAAAAAAAAAAAAAAAAAAAAAAAAAAAAAAAAAAAAAATTTTTTTTTTTTTTTTTTTTTTTTTTTTTTTTTTTTTTTTCCATAACTTAACCGGAACAATTTTCTTGCTGTACTCAATCAAGTCACTATGTGGATCGTATACGTTTTACTGTTCATATCCATGTACACTATTCACTGTATCATGGCCAGGAATCTTGTACAATATTACACGGTTCAAGCCCAACCGTTTCATTGGAATTTGCCCAGATGGAACCAAGATGTCCAGTTCCTTGTTGATCGATTGGTTTGACCGACTTTTGTTTGGACATTCGTGTATTCTGGCTCCACCATGTGCCATCCTTAAACTTGTGGCACGTTTAGAATCGGATGGCATTCATTGGAAAGATATGGTCCGTCAAGGTGGATTAACCATGTTCCGCTATCAAGTCCAAGGTGATCTGGACGTGCTGCTGGATTATTTGGATCATCAGAAAGAGTTGCCGACGTTTAAGACACGCTGCGTCACCCATTTTTTCAACCAGTTGTTGACCTTTTTGGCACGTCGGAAAGATCCCATTCCAGATGACGACGACAAGTCCACACTGGAACGTATTCTTCAAGATGGCAATGCGTCGGTATCGTATGTGTCTGCCCATTTTTGGGGTGAATTGGCACGACAATGGTTAAACCATCGCCGATCCATTCCCAAAGAATTGGCTCCCTTGCCAACTCCAAGTAATGACCAGCTGAACAAAACGGCCCGTTTATATGACATTACGTGCAAAACACGTGGTCAAAATTATGATCCAATGTTTATGCAGATGGTTCCAGCGTCCGAGTATGTGAATGCTGTGCATTGGCAGTCTGCAGAACTTTTGGAAGCGTTTGGTTCTTGCACGTCCCACACACGCCTTGTCCAAAACTGTGCAGGCCCTCGTAGGACGAGCCTTGGATCAGTTCTTGGCAGGCCAGTATCCATCATGTTTAACAGAACGGGACGAAAAGGTGGCAACATTTTTACAAAATGTGTCGGTGGCCCATGAATTGGTTCCAGAAGTGTCTGTCATGTCTTTGCCACCCAAAATGATTGATGTCTTTCACAGATTGCTGGCCTTGGCACAATTGGATGACTTATGGACCGTAGTTCCAAAGGAATCCGATCCTAAGCCTGCGACACAGATCATGCAATTGACGGAACAGTTACTGTTGGCCGAGCGTCAAAACCGCATTTTGCTGAGACATGTGGAATGCGAGTAAACGCACAACCAATCGAGCACAGGTAGTACAGGGTTCCACGTGCCAAGGACATTTCGGCAAAACAATGTATGGATACATCTGCTTCAAGGCTTTGATGGTAGGAACGCCATACTCTTCCACGTTTACCACGTGAGGTAGTCCAACCTGGCTCAACCATTGCCATTGATTGCTTTTTCCTTTACACCCAAACACAATATCCATTTGACCGCATTCTTGCTGCAGTTGTTCGTATCGGGTGTGTAAGAAATGGATAGTTTGGTCCATGGACATACCCTTGTAACAACTCATGACGGCATCAGGTGAAGCATTGGGAAAAGTCCGTTTGGCATCCTTGTACGACATGGGACTTTTCAATTGCATCGTTATTTCGTAACCCGTGACATCCATGTAGGCCAGTTCAAGAGGCACGTACTGTTTGCCCAGAACCACACCAGTCGTATGAATAATTGCATGGACCACCATCCTGCTTGATTTGCAAGAAAGGAACAAAGAAGTATGTTTGGTATCAAAAATCTGATCTTTGTCAGTGTGCTGGTCTTGCTGTTTGCGTCAACAATTCTACAAGGATTCGTGATGTACAAGTTGTCCACGTCCCAAAAGTACGTGGTAGATCAAAACGATAAGGTTACAACGAAAGGTGTGGATGCCCAAACGTTTTGGTCTGCAAACCAGATGTTTATTGTTGCACCGTCAGCGGGCAATCTGATCGGTATGGCTCTTTTGGGTGTGCTATTTGTGATGGCTTAATAAAGTACTCTAATTATGAATTTGAAAACCTTGCTGACAACGTCCCTGTTGGTCGTGATCCTGGTGAGCACCTTGAGCTTCGGGTTCCTGACCTACGGAATTTGGAAGGATGCTACAAGTAAAATTGGCTCAGAGATGGTGAAGGGCCACCAGCTAATGTTTTATGTAATGACTGTCTTGCACATCATAACCTTTGGACTGGGTGGAGCAGTATTTTACAAGGCTTGAAGAACAGACAACACTGGACATGTGAAGTAAATGCTGCTGATGGTCTGACTTATATACGCAAAAAAAAAAAAAAAAAAAAAAAAAAAAAAAAAAAAAAAAAAAAAAATTTTTTTTTTTTTTTTTTTTTTTTTTTTTTTTTTTTTTTTTTTTTTTTTTTTTTTTTTCCTCAGTTATTACTGTCATCGGGCGCACTGCTTTTTTGTTTTTTTTGTTTTTTTCGTTTAGGGCCCACTTGCTTTGCTTTACGTTTTTTCTTTTTGGTTTGGATCCTGTGCTCATTGAGACAGAACGTGTACGTGGTACGCTTTTCCACCAACAGTTCAATATTTCGTCCGGTTCTTTTTCGGTACAAGAGCTCGGCATGCATAAATTGTTTCCACCGTATTGAGTTCATCACCATGTTGCACAGAAACATAGGGGTATGTGGCCGTTTCCAAAAAGCAACGTTAAGTAACCGGCAAAACATTTTCTTTTGGCTAATGATTAATTTCTCGTAATTTACCCACTGACAGTCTTGGACATCCATCACCCAGCTACCGATTTCGTTTTCAGCGACGTCTGCCCGACTGTATGTAAAGTCAATCATGTAATCGTTGGCTTTTTCTGGATATCGTTGCAACATACGGACCGTTGGACACGTTTTGGATTTGTATTCATTCAATGGTTTGATCTTGCGGGAAATGCAAAACTTTTGGGGATCCCGACACTTGTACAGTGTTTGTTGTAATAGTGACGCCCACAGCAACCAACCACGGCTTTCCAGGCTTAAACCCTTTTCCAACCACGGTCCTTCCAGATCGGGTAACTCTGTGTCATAAATAAAACACCACGACGTACGTACAATCACATTTGTCAGAAATTGTAACAAGTCATTCGTGCGTTTCTGAGATCCTTTTGGAACAATTTTGCCCTCGTCCGTTTCGTACACGTACCGTTTGCGTGACAGGATTACCAACCGTTGAAAATGGCCTTCATATTTGAGCTCGACATCGGGCAAATTTAAATGCTGGTTGACGTCGTCACAATGATTGTAAGGCCATCGATGCACCATCAGACTGTCAGTGTCTGCATAACACACTTGGTACTTTAAGTTTGAGATGTAGTGGTACGAACCCAACAATTGGTTTCTGGCCAAGTATACAATGGTCATGGCGATGGGTACATATGCCAGACACGAATCCTTGTTGGCCATGGTGCCGTACAAGGAATTGACCAAAATTTTAATGCAGAGTTGGGCATTGTAATGGTACACGTCTTTAGTCTGTTTGTATTGAGCCTGATGATGCTTCCGCAACGCGTGGAAATGCCTGACGACACACGGTAAAAAAGCTTTAGTCTTTTCATTAATGACAATGGCAAACTCGTGCAGAGTAGGATCAAACGAGGGATACCGGAATGGGTGGCTGAACGTATTGATTTTGAAATCGTCATCAATGTGGTTGCGGTAGGGCAAACACGTCATTGTGTGTGCTTGTGGACACGACAGCCATTCTTGACGCGTCATGATGGTACACGTACTATAACACAAATTACTACTCAATAAAGCGGACGGGTACATGCCGGCAAAGTCCAAGACGGACACGTCTTCAAACGATTGTTCGGCGAGACAATAATTTAAAGCACCTTGATACGTATTCTTTTTGGTATGTACTTTTTTGTACTTGCTTGGATGGATGGGACTCTTGAAAAAATGGGTATTGATAAAAAATCCCAGCATGGTACCGTACGTTTTGAACAATTCCAGTAAAAAACTGGAATTACCCATGCATAAGGCTTTCACGGCATTCCACGCCGTGAAATTGGCCCGTTCCACCAGAAAAGAGAGTACCATTTCCTTTTCAAATAACCGCTTGACCAGTAAGGAATCCTTGAGACAATAGGTCATGTAATCTTGAAAGGTTCCAAAATGATGGACTGGAATGCGTTTGGGTTTCAACACCTGGTAGCAGACTTCCACCGGTTGGTCCATCAAACATGGTGCTTTGGGATGTGTGTACCAGCACCAAATACCAGTGGCATGAATGGGAATTTTGGTTTCCTTCAGCTTGACACGGGCTACATCATCCAATTTAAAACTGGGCAAATCGTATTCGGAAAATCGCTTGAAATATAGGTACAGGTCCAACACCAGCTTATGTTGAAACGTGGTTACGACGGTTTGACCCACCATAAACGAGGAATACTGACTCAGAATAGGGTTCATTTTGAGCCAAAACAACCGAGCAAATAAACAAGGGAGATCAAAACCATTAATGTTGTAGCCCGTCAAGATTTGGCAGTCTTGAATTTGCGCATGAAAATCATTCAACATGGTTTTTTCCGAGTCGTAATATACACCATGCTTAAAGTCAACGGGTCCTGCGGGCGATCGGTAAAATAACCATCGCTTCGTGCCTTTACGGTTCCATTTGTACAAACTGATCATGACAATTTCATCAGATGGGTCATAACCATTGGGAACGCGATTGGATCCATCCATGGGTACCGTTTCCAAATCAAAAGCAGCAATAGTCCAGTCTGGCACATCGGTGCGTTCTGGATGCATCTGAAATGAATCGAGCAACCAGGGCGAGTCGTCAGTCACGGAATACCATTTGTACAAAAACCCTTTGGTGTTGTATTGGGTGCATAAGTCAATGTACAGTCGGACAAGCCAATCCTCCTTGTCGTAATAACTAATTTTGTACTTTTTGAAAAATCGTCCCACTTCTGCATGACATCCACGCATATACACCTTGTAAAATGGTTTTTCAGGGGAATCAAAACGGTTGCGTTCCAATCGGGTCGGGAAATAGGGCAACACTTTGCGTGTAGTGCCCAAACGGGTGTACCGAATGTTACAAGAAGGAAAGTGACGGTCCAATGCACGTACGACTTTGTCAATGTGGTTGGTACAGACTCCCAACCATTCCTCATATTTTCGAGTCTTTTGAACCACACGACCATGTTCATCCAGAAAAGTGGTCTGTATATGAATAACGTTGGAACGCGGAACAATAATCTTGTCCCAGCGTATCGAGTACAGCATATCGTACTAACATGTCACAGGACTGTCTGCAGCAAAAATCAGAAAACGTCTGATGCTCGTGCTCACGACGGCCGCGTATTTATAGGGAAAAAAAAAAAAAAAAAAAAAAAAAAAAAAAAAAAAAAAAAAATTTTTTTTTTTTTTTTTTTTTTTTTTTTTTTTTTTTTTTTTTTTTTTTTTTCAGTGACCAGCGTCGGGAAAAGTTTTGGAGGCAAAATTTTTCTTCTTGGCTCAGGTGGTGTGATAAGCAAGATTATGCTGATTACCGATGCTGTGACAATCGTATTAATATTTTTATATTTCTGGTACATGACATGGTCCAATACGAGCCCCGTGACCAAACCAACAACATCGTATCGGTCGCTTCAAGCCATGCCCATGACCACAAACCTTAGTAGGCGTGGTGGTAACCTATTGCATGTTCAGACTAACCAGTCTGAATGGACAACATTGATGCCTGAGCATTACACTATTCACGCCAATAAAATTGTCCAACAAGACGCCTGTTACGGACAGCCAGATGGCGTATTAGTTCCAGCTACAGGTCAGACCTTGTACCAATTGTTGCAAAAGGATCAATTGGTTCCATTTGCTGCTGCACAACCCTTTCAAACTGATGCATTGATCCCACTCCAAGACAAACGTATTTATTATTACGCATGTAAGGGTGGTCAGATTGAAAACCAACAAGTACATCAGTGTCCACCAGGGACCCTCTTTCAAAATGGTCAATGTGAACAGATTAACCTGTGTACAGGCCAGCCCGATTTCACCAAGGTGGTTGACCCATTTGATTTGAGCGCATACTTTCTCTGTCAAGACGAACAAACCTATCATCACAATTGTTTACCCAACCAAATTTTTGTACACGACAATTGCCGTGATAAAAGCGTGGCCGATTATTGCCAACATAATACAGAACCACACGTACTAAACTTTCGTACTTTACTGGTATGTGACCAAGGCCAAGTCACCTACGAAACGTGTCCACCTGGATTCCGTTACTTTGATGATTCCCCAAAATGTGAGTCGGATGCCTGTGAGGGTAAAGCGAACGGAGAGCGATTACCGTTGCCTTTGGAAACGAGCTTGTCACTCCAGTATTCCCCAGGGTTCATGGTCTGCAAAGACGATAAAGTGGACCATACTGAAATGTGCCCATCACAATGGGATCGGTACCTGGGTGACCGGTTGACCTTTTTACCCCAAGTGTTTGATGGAAATCAATGCACGATACCCGAATTGTGTACCAATGTTACACCCACAGATCCTGATGTCATTGTACCTATCCATGAATTTACCAAATACGTGCGCAATTGGGGTTTCTCAAGCAAGCTTGATCAAGTTACTGGGTACACTTGCGAGGGCAAAACCCGCAAACGCGTGGCGTTGGAACCTGGTCAACGGATCAGTAAACGCCTTAAACGGGAATCTGCCTGTAGCAATAATGCACGTGCTTTTGTGTCTGGAAACGTTGAGGCATATTATGACTGCCACGCGCAAATTACGGTACCGTGTCCCAAAGAACATTTTTTCAATGGTATCGAGTGTCAGCCAAATCATCCACATGCCTTTACATACCAAGGGATCAATTTCTTTACCATAGATGGCTTGGCCGAAGACCACTGGATCAAACCATGGGATTATTTCAAAATAAGTGGCGTCATAAATGCTTGTACAGATCCCAATTTCGTATTGAATGAGACGTACAATCTGTGTAGCCACCCAGATTGCGTGCATTACCCCTTCTTATCCCAAATGGCTTTTAAGATTGGGCATAAGGACGGGTCAGAATGTGTGTACCATGAACCCACACGACAAATTGTCAAACAAAGTACACCCAGTCACTATTTGTATTGGTCTCAGCGCAAAGTACCCGAACCAACGGGGGAAGATCCATGTGAACCTGGTCAACATTTGCAATCTGGTAATTTTGTGTTGGACCAGACAATGTTTGCCACGTGTGATGCAGCTCAACCGTTTGTATTTTGCCCTTCTTCAGAAACCGAGACTGTGGACCGCGTCGACAACAGATGGTATTGTGTCCCTAAATACATAGGTGACACCATTCCACCCAACTCGCAACGGACTTATTTCCAAAATGAAATACACAAATTCACATCGGTACCACAAGCAACAATTAAATTAAATGGTCAGGTGCATGTCATTCCAAAAGATGGTTTGGACCCCAATAAACTTACTAATACTCGAAGCATTGTTGTGGAAACCTTAAATCAGGAGGTCACTGTGCACAAACAGAAATTCGTTACCCATCCCCCAGATGTTGTACTAAACATACATCCCAGTATTCCCGCTATTGAAGTCAGTCCTAGAGGTGGTGGTTACTTAATGAAAATAGCCGCGTTCACCAAGAAACCGTTGGACTTTCCATACTATGAAGCAAAACCAAGTGTGCCCAATTTTTTCATTCAATCAAGATGAGTGATCGACAGGTCGTGAATGGCGTGTTGTTTTACACCACGGTGTACATCAATTGCATCCTATGCGCCGTTGCAGTGTTAACAGGCCGATGGATATTCTTGTTGCTCATTGTCCTGACTATGGGTTTGATGGCCTACATGATGTACATGACCACGCATAATGATCAACACCTGAAGGACGTGGGCACGTGGATGGAAACTACATTTTCTGGCGCATTTGAAAAGCTGAAGCACCTTATTATGTAACACACAGGTGCAGCAACAACCCAGACCAACTGATGGAGGATGGCTGCAGTCACCACGATTTATAAAAAAAAAAAAAAAAAAAAAAAAAAAAAAAAAAAAAAAATTTTTTTTTTTTTTTTTTTTTTTTTTTTTTTTTTTTTTTTTTTTTTTTTTTTTTCCTTCAGGTTTGTGTATCAATCAAATTTTTTCTTGCTCCGACCACAGTTGCGGCATTGCAAATACACACTGGGTGGTTCATCAATAGCTCTGTCTTGGATCAGCTGGGTATGCACATCAGGTGATGGACAACATACTGTTATCTTTGTGCATTTCTTTAGCCAGTCCAAACGCTCTTGCTCAGAAAACAAGGCAGACTCCATACTTGTTTTACCTAAAGGAAATAAAGCAACATGACCTACTCATCTGAAGAAATTATGCAAGTTACGTATGCTGGCTTGGAAGAATTTTTAAAAGGGTTGTTGGGTCCAGAAGATTTTCAAGAATACCTCCATCAGAAAAATGCTCTGTTCCCCACATGGACCCACATGTGGCAAACTCTAGAAGCATGGCTCAAGCAGCACACGTGTGACAACATGCATGACACCATCATGAGTTTAGCCCAAATCATACCCAATATGAATGCGTTTCAATACCAATTACTAAATTCCTTGCACATACATGAACATTTTTGGAAACAAGTACATGTTAACCTTATAACAGCCAGACAGCGGCTAACATGTTAAACGTATCACATTTGGAGCCGTTTGGCATTTTTGCCTTGGTGGGTGGTTTGCTGTACTCGATTGGTGTCTTGACAGTCCAGACCTCTGAATTTCGGATTCATTTTATCGTTCTGACACTGGTCATATTTGTGGCGCTCATATCCATCACGACGTTCAAGTACCTAAAATACAGGTACACCTGTGAAAAGATGGATGACATTGTGAACTCTATGAAAATTCAGTGACAAGTTTTAAATTGTCACGCTCAAACACGACGATTTCACCTTGAGACCAGCCCAACAACTGGAAATGCCCGAGTGGGATTGATATGCAATCGGGTGTGGACTCGTGGCGTCGGCATTGAACGTTCTGTAAGCTGATGAAAAACAAACGCAATGCCAAATCATATTTCTGAATGCATTCCTGGCCGTCTTCAAAGACCACATGGACCTGTTTCGGTTGGAAATGAACGGTCCGAACAGGTTTGGACGCCAGCCGCCGAATAGTGGCTTCATATACTGTAAAGTTTTCCATAACAAACAAGATGAATCCCGATAGTTCTGAAGAAAAGGCCAGAATCCTTCTGGCCAAGGACAAGGTCTTTGAAAAGCTCTTTAATGACACGTATACAGAATATGCCAATTTACAGCCAGAAGAAAAGGAACAAGTGGATAAAATTTATAAGGAAACGTTTCCCACTGACCCACACGATTTTTCACTGTTTCACAACCAGTGGGTGTTGGACAAGTATCACCAACTGTTGACCGGGTCCATTACAGATGAACCCAGTGAAACATGTCCAAAACTAGTGTTTGATACCAGCACCAGAAAGTATTTAAAACCCCAAGTCTTGCCAGCTCAAAAAAGACGGCGTGTTGAAAAATTCAATTTGGGCGAATTTTTAAGGCAAAAACGAGCTGATGGGGATTATTACCAGATCAATATGGAAGATCGGGAAATGCTGTCAGAGTTGATGGATGATTTGAACGAAGACAAGGCTCGTAACGATCAAAAGGCTGATATAGCGTTAAATCGTATGGTACAATTTGCCGCAATCTTGAACGGCAGTTGTTCGTACCGACTGATTGATCTGCATCCAGAACGACGCATCCACTGAGTAAGCTGTGTCACGACTCGGGCTTATATAGGAAAAAAAAAAAAAAAAAAAAAAAAAAAAAAAAAAAAATTTTTTTTTTTTTTTTTTTTTTTTTTTTTTTTTTTTTTTTTTTTTTTTTTTTTTTTTTTTTTTTTGAGTAATCAAGAAGATGAACAACACGCAAGACTTGTTGAAATTTCTGTTACGACATGATAACGTTACCGTCTTTGGTAACTTGGGTAGGAATCCCGATGTAGTGTTTGACATGGTGTCTGCAGATCCGCAGTTGAGTGTGGTCATTTATTCCCCGTTTTACATGTGTCCAAGCACGCCAGACGATCGGGTTCACGTCATTACATACATGGTTCCAGTAAAAGATTGTGATTTATTTATCGTCCTTGAACCAGAATCGTACAAGCCTGTGGAAAAACCACATAATGCTGCTCGATGTGTGGTATTTACGAGTCATTTTACATTTACTAGTCGCCCAGAAACAGTTTGGACCTATGCGTGTTACTTTCACGCTTTGAGCGTTATGGATCTGGCCCGCAACACACAAGAATTGCTCAAGATCCAGGACACGTCCATTCAAACACACAATGTCAATAACGTGCAGGTGAATGCCATCCACCCTCATATCGTGACGGGCCGCATGGATGATCCTGTGACGACTGCCAATACCTATGTCATTGTGGATTTAACTCAGCATACTCATCCATTCATTATGAGTTTGGCCTTTTGGGATGCGTTTGATTACATGCTGGCTAATAAGGAATTTATTCAAGGATGGGTAATATGTTTCCCATTCAATCAGGGTCGTAAGGCCTTTGAGCAGTTTACTCAAAATTGCCTGGACGCATTATTTTGCAAGACGTTTGATCATGGCAATGTGACTGATTTGGGCATGGTGCTGTCCCTGGTACCTTATTATAAATCAGGTAGTATCGATCAGACGTTTGATATTCCCAAGTACAGTTTCGTGGGTGTTGAGTACATTGCCCCCATGAACCCGACCGATGCATGTAAAGCAGCTACCATGTACAATTTGGAGCATTGGGCGTCCAACATTTATCGTGTTCAGGAATAAAGATGTCATTAAATACGCCTGTTATTAATTTGGAAGATACGTCAGGGTTCATGTATGATAGCGACAATGACGCGTTGGATTTGGACAATTTCTTTGGGACAGTACCCAATCGACCAAGAAGCCCGAGCCCAACCCAAAGAAGAAGCCGATCAAGAAGCCCAATCCAAAGAAGAAGCCGATCAAAAAGCCCAGTCGAAAGAGTTAGTCGGTCACGAAGCCGATCAAAAAGCCCAGTCGAAAGAGTTAGTCGATCAAGAAGCCGATCAAAAAGCCCAGTCCAAAGAACCAGTCGATCAAGAAGCCGATCGAGAAGCCCAGTCCAAAGAACCAGTCGATCAAGAAGCCGATCGAGAAGCCCAGTTCAAAGAACTAGCCGATCGAGAAGCCCAGTCCAAAGAACTAGTCGATCAAGAAGCCCTGTCCAAAGAACTAGTCGATCAAGAAGCCCAGTCCGAAGAAAAAGAGGCAAAAGCCCTTTGAACAGAAGACCTACAACACCTCATAGCCCTGGACCATCCAATGGACCAATCAGAAAAAGAAGATTGACACGGTCCAGCAGCAATCGGGCTAGTTCAAGAAGCAGCAGCAATCGGGCTAGTTCAAGAAGCAGCTGCAATCGGGCTAGTTCAAGAAGCAGGAGTAATTCAGCTAGTTCAAGAAGCCGGTCAACTCATCCAAGAAGCCGATCCACCTCGGCTAGCTCGAGAAGCCGGTCCAGAAGTGGTTCGGCTAGCTCGAGAAGCCGGTCCAGTTCAAGAAGTAGTTCTAGCAGTTCTGGGAGCAGTTCAAGAAGCCGATCCAGAAGTACTTCAGCACGATCCAGAAATCGGACCACCATTCAAAGATCACCCTATTTACGGTGGGGCGCCTCCAAAAATGAATTGGTGTACGATAATGCCCCCAATAAAATAAAATTTGTCAGTAGAGATGGGGAATTTAAAACCAGACGAGTTCCCAATAAACCGTGCAGATACCTTTTGAGTCATTGTTCCAAACGACATCCAGTTAAACGGGATGAGCTACCACGCAAAACAACCATTACAGTCAAGAAATTAACTAGGCATTAAAACACGTTACTCTTCAGATGTGCCAACTCCAGAAACGTCTGACGGAAATTCTGTGGGCTCACACTTATATCAAAAAAAAAAAAAAAAAAAAAAAAATTTTTTTTTTTTTTTTTTTTTTTTTTTTTTTTTTTTTTTTTTTTTTTTTTCATAGTCCTAGCTGTCTCAGAGTTTCAGTCAGAAATTTTTTTCCAGACTGGCTTTCATGAAAATTGTTTCTGAGGGTTTCCCATTGACTTAACATTACCATTGCTTTAACATGGGGGGACTTGTGGGTGGAGTCCAAGATTGTTTACTCACATCATTTAAAGTACATTAACGCAACCAGTATGAGACAGCTCCATACATGAACCCATTGCACGAAAATGATTCCCACAACCAGTAACATGACAAAAACCACCAAGTGAATGGTCCAATTCCATGTTTGGGAAGGTTGTTTACGATAATGAAATTCCGATTTGGGTAGCTTTGGGATAGTATCAGTAGGACGCAATGCCTGCAAGTATTCATTAATTTTTTCTGCCATAAACATGTACCGTTCCGACTCATCGGGTTGGACCAACACGTAATCCCAGATGTACTCTGGCGTGACGGGTTGATTGAAATGGTCTTCTGTTTGAAAGTATTGCAAGTCCAAACGACGATTTAAATTGTCCACCATTTCCCCCGTCAGCATGTATTTGTACATGTTGGGATCAATAATATCCACCAGCAACGACGCTATACTGTAAGGAGCTAGGATGGTGGAGGCCGTACCCACTGTTCGGCCCATCTGGACAAAGGATTTGGCAATTAGGGTGGCAGAATTTTTCAACACGGCTTGAGTTAAAGCTGTTTTGACAGCCATATTGGTGGCTGCTTTCATCACCAGCTTAGGGACTCGTTTCTTTAAAATGGTTTCCACGACATGTAACCCGATATCCACGCCAAAATCCACACTCATTTCTATGGCAATTTCCTTGGCCAAGTCAGATGAGCCGGATGTATCATCTGTAATGTCTTGCGCAGTTACGGGTGGAATCACGATATTCATATGGGGCTCTATGGCTGGAGGTATTTTCGGGACCACAGATTTTAGGGATGCTGTTTTGATGGACCGGTAAACGGTCGTACCAAATAATACTTCCATAACCGTTTGTTCAGTGGACGAAGTACACTCATACCCATCAAATTCCAAACCGTAAGCTTTGCAATAATTGGCATTCAATTTCACTTGGCCCTTTTCCCACGACAAGCCATCATGATACCTGTGGGCTGTGGATATGCCAAATACGCGTTCTGGAAACATGACAACAATTTTTTTCAAAGGATTTACCATCACGCATTCATTGTTCCACCACTCTGTATCCACAGTCGAGCTGGATGCTTGACACATGGACTGACACGCTAACGTATGGGAATTCCCCAAGGGAATCCATTGAATAGTATCAGTGGGTTTACATGGAACACCTTGGATTGTGAATGGAAAACACCCAGCTATATCACAACCCTTTTTCTGAAATTTTGTATTTTCCACCACCAGACATGAGTTTGCCAGGTTCCTGGGAATGTAAAAATCTTTGGAGGTGGCACGTCGTGTGGTGAACGAGGCATATTGATATAGGTTTGGGTAAAGTGTCTTGTATTTCTCCATCATGAATAGGCGCGTATGTTCTGTGGCATACCGCACAGCGTGGTGTAATTCGTGTTTACTCGTCATTCAAAACACTTTCCACGGTGGGACCTTTGTTTAAAACAGACATGACATTTTTTTTACCGCAAAACACGGGTTCTTTCTTCATGATATGGACTTCACAGGCATTACAGGTCGGATGTAGCTCCATTTCAAACAGTTTATTGGGTCCAGTGAGGCGATACATACGTCTTACTGGCTTTTTATTCATAATTTCTTTCTTAAAGATTGTATGAAAGGAATTAAACATGTAACGGGTCAACCAAGCCACCACCACCAATTGTTCTTCGATGGTACAATCACGCGGTAAGCCATAATATGGGTACGTATCAAATGATCCTCGAGGCACAATAATGGAACGACCCTGAACAACCAATGGATGGGTACAAGCACAAGCTTGATCCTTTTTAAACATTCCCCCGCCGGGTGGCATGGGAGTGGTGTGCACGGTAACGTACTTTTCGTCGTGAACCATTTTTAAAAAAGGACTTGGATCTGTTTGTACGTATAGTTGAGCAGCCATTGTACAAGATCAAAACTGGGAACTTGATGAACGATCCTTGAAGTCTCCACCGACCTGGAAACACTTTAAAGTTTTTGATATCCGGAAAGTACAGCTTGCAGTAAGACCCCAAGTAGTAGCTCAGCAAATACCGGTTCCAGGCAATGATGGGACAACGCACTTGTACTAGTAATGTCAGGAACTGCATAATCATCTGAAGAAAAATTTCTGGGCTCTGACTTTTATAGCAAAAAAAAAAAAAAAAAAAAAAAAAAAAAAAAAAAAAAAAAAAAAAAAAAAAAAAAAAAAAAATTTTTTTTTTTTTTTTTTTTTTTTTTTTTTTTTTTTTTTTCCATAGTCCTAGCCGTCTCAGAGTTTCAGTCAGAATTTTTTCCAGGGCTGGCCTTCATGAAAATGTTTTTTTGTTGTGTCCCATTGACTTAACGTTACCATTACATGGCCAGAATTTCCTTGTTTCAGTACATTGGGTTTTTTGTCATGACTAAAGGTTTTCTGCCTCAAGTTTACCATGGCAGCTTTTCATTACTCATTCCAACTTGATGTCCCCACAAGTTGGCTCTATACTCTAAACTTACTCCACTTGTCCCAATTTTTGCATTGACACTTGCAATAATTGACAGAAAAACAGTGAGTACAGGCAAGCCCTCTGATCAATTGTGCTGGAGCTCGAACACATTTCTGATGGCAGCAATAACTATCAGGCTTTGGATTGGGAACGACAGACATCTTGCGTTGGTTTATTATGCACAATTCAGCAGCATCGTGGGTTTGGGATGCACAGAGACAACGACAATAATCTGGACACAGCAGGCAAACATCACGTACCCGTCGTACACACAGCTTTTGGCAGCAATAATTTTCCAGCACCCATTGCATGTACGTCACACAATGACAGCGACAATATGAAAAACTCTTGCATTTTCTGCAGGCCATACCATCCACCTGGTCCATGGGCCTCTCAAAACATTCCTTCTCACAGCAATAATAAGGCATGATGAAGTAGTGTAACCAACAAGAGCAATCAACACATCTGACTAGGGTTGTCTGAGCTGGGACTTTTATAGGAAAAAAAAAAAAAAAAAAAAAAAAAAAAAATTTTTTTTTTTTTTTTTTTTTTTTTTTTTTTTTTTTTTTTTTTTTTCCTTCAGATTTCTGAGGGTTGCAATTTCCAGGGCGTCCGGTTTTTCTGACAAGACAAGATGAAGCATCAAACGTACCAATGCCTAAGGAAGGCTTATTTGGGTCACGTGGATCGAGAGGCTTTGCAGCAAGCCATGGAACATGAAACAGACCCATTCCTTAATCGAGTCGTCAAACTCGTTACGAAGCAAACGTACATGCAGGTATCGTCGTGGAACACTCAAATCTTTACAACTGAATTCCGAAATGGTAATCCTCACGAACGTTTGGAAGAAACAGTCATGACCTTTTTACTGCGTTTAGCAGCCATCATCAAAGAAGAAATCCATTTCCGTACTTTTGGAAAACCAGAATCCCATAAAGCCATACAAGCCTGGATAATACTTTTCAAGCATTGCGCGTATACCGTTTTAACGCTGCTATACAATGCCGAATGGGGTCCAGATTATTCTTTCCAGCTCGATCAACTGGTCATGGAATTGGTGTTTGAAGGAAACTGTGAGGCCTTGAGACACTTTATGGAGCAAGAGTTGAACATTCACACGACTGGCACCATAACACAGGCCGAACGGAATTTTGAAAAATTAAATTTCTTAACGATTGTTCAGTTTGGGTCTTCCTTTTGGCGTTTGCTGCACTGGATGGCTGAAGCCATGGACATGCGGGAAGAACAAATGGCAAAAACCATGTGGCGACAGTTGATTACGGAATCCTTGTACCGCCTGTTACGATGTGGCATTTGTATGAGCCACATGCGGAAAATTGTCCAAGAATTAAAACCCCAACTGTTGAGTGAAACCACTCAATATCGAGAGTTGTGGTTCAATATCCACAATCGAGTGTCGGGCACCAAGTTGGACAGGTCTTTGGACGGAAATCTTTACTCGGAATCCCAATTGTTGGAAGACGCATCATTCATGCGCCAAGCCTTGGTCGTGTAATAACTGCTCACAGGTTTCTTGTGCACCCGAATGGTATTGATACGCATGGACTCGAACATGCTCGGTGTGACGGCTACCCGCCCTTCAGCAGTTAAAGCAAATAAATCCCCCTGAAAAGGGGGGTTGCAGGTATTCCACCATACAATGTTATATCCATATCCGATGGAATCGTGAACGGAATGGGTGTCACGCAAGGGTAATGCGTACTGTTGCATTACAGAATCCCGAACCAAACCACCATAGCACCCATAATATTTGACTGGTTCAACCATAACAAAATTAGGCTGTCGGGAAGTAGCACCCGGCAAGGCTGCATCACGGAGCAAACCGAGCGTCTGAAACTGGTCCACCAGGTCACGAATGGAATCGTATGCAACATGTACATATGCCATAGTGAGGAAAGTTGTTGAGCAAGAGTCGGGCAGCGTATGGGAAAAAAAATTTGGGATGCTGGTTATATAGGAAAAAAAAAAAAAAAAAAAAAAAAAAAAAATTTTTTTTTTTTTTTTTTTTTTTTTTTTTTTTTTTTTTTTTTTTTTTTTTTTTTCATAGTCCTAGCTGTCTCAGAGTTTCAGTCAGAAATTTTTTTCCAGACTGAATTTTTGTTTTTTGGTTTTCCCATTACATTACATGGTGGCTGAGTTGTACCAGAGTTACGAGCAAACATTTTTCGGAGCAATAAACCAAGATTGTTTTTCCAAACATGGATGTCCCAGTGGAATACTACAAAGATGAAATGCCCACTGAGGAGGGCGCCTGGCAACATTTTTATTTCCCTTCCTACACCTTTGCAAATCAACAGAACGAGCATCCTTACGAAATGCTGGTTGTTTTCACACAGAATGAATTGTATTTCTTTGGGCATTGTATTGCCTGGTGCCTGATGCATCCAGTACCACATGAAGCCCTACATCGTTACGTTTCACCAGACATCATGCATACGGTACCCTACATGAGTGGTATTTTTCTCAACGAAGAGGGTGTTCGTGAGTTGGCAAATTTCTCTGATCCATTGAATGCAGCATCCTTTTCGGTATGGTTTGACGATTACATTTATTCTGATGAACTGTAGCCAGAATCATCCGCAGGGATGTGAGGTGCCACAGCATCAAAAATTTGTCTGATGGCCGTGTACAGATTGTCTCGATCATGCCATGACAGGGGATCTCTACATACTGGACATTTGCTCAGACGTTTCCTCTGAAGACATCTTAAATGAAATTCGTGCTCACAATCCAGCGTCCAGATGGTCCGACTATAAAGTGACAAACGGCATAAACGACATCGATTCATGACCGTTCCAAGTATTGTTCAGTCTTGGAACGATGCGTCTCAATAACCACTTGATCTCTTGGTGACACAAGAATTGCATAGGGTCCATCTGGAACCAATTCTTGACCTGTTAGGATCCGTAAAAATGCCTCGTGAGCTGATTTGGCTTTCCGCACATCCAATTGTGTGCCAACTTTTAAATGATAAATTTTTTCGTTATGAAATATTGGCGGTTTAAAGAGTGGACCTTTGGCAGAATCAGATGGTGGTTGGATGCATCGACCCGCAAACAAAGTTATCACTGGACTCGAGGGTGGAAAACCGAATGACAAATGGCTGGTGAGCACAATAATGTGTTTGACGTTTTCAAATTTTATCAATTGATACCCAAAATACGGTTCAACGATAAATAAAAAGTCCAAGTTGCACGGTTCCGACACTTGATACGGGCAAGGAATGGTCCATGGTGCCAATACACCCACCGATTCCTGGCTGGAAAACTGAAAATCCAAGAAGTAGGTCAAGAGTACGGGTTTGCGCCCCAGGTTACCATACACGATCAAAATGTCTTCCTTCCGACAGGTTTCAAAGAGTTGTGTGGACTTGTCAAGTTCAGTTTTGCGTGATCGTGTCCCTAAAGAAGCACACTCGGCACGTAACCGATCACGGGAAGTTTGACAGTCACTCGATAGGGTATTGGCTTCCTCCACCTCGTAACCGTAATGAGTGACAACTCCAAAATGCACATGCTTTTCTGCCATGTCTTGTGGTGGATCCATCACGTCTGTGCGAAATCTTTCTGCGGCTCCGCTACTTGTACTGAAGGAAAAAAAAAAAAAAAAAAAAAAAAAAAAAAAAAAAAAAAAAAAAAAAAAAAAAAAAAATTTTTTTTTTTTTTTTTTTTTTTTTTTTTTTTTTTTTTCTCCCACCGTTGTACCACTAGTCGGGAACCAAACTCTTGTTTTTGAATGGCTTCACTCCCGTATTGAGTGGTACTTCATTTTCTCTGTTTATTCTTCGTTTGGTTCCACCATTTCTTTTGGTTCCGCCACCACTCGTTTTCGTTTGGTGCTTGGTCCTTCTTCATCATCAGGCTGTGCAATCTTGGGTTTCAATGTTTCCACCCATGCAGTGAAATGGTCTAGTGGCATGTGTTCTCGGTACACGTTGACACACACTTCCATCACTTGTGGATCCAAAGCAGGCAGGTCTTCCACCACAGGCATTTCAATACCAGCCATGACTCTCAAAACTTGGCACATGACTTGGTACACGGCATACACCTGCTTAACATAATCCGTTTGGGCAATTTCTTGGTACACTTTTCGCACTGCCCAGGCATGGGACCCTCGGAACGTGACTTTTTCATATTGGTTGGGTGTTCCACATGTTCCGTATTTCAAGTTATCGAGATACCGTTTGGGATCCAAACATGGTCCGTTGTTGAGTTTGCTTCCATTCAAACCATCCATGGCCAGCAAGTAATGAGCCTCATTGGTGTGGTTCTTGAAACAGTACTTGATGAGCTTGAGCAACCTGTCATGTTCCACAAAGTCTTGAGCCAAAATATCATTGATACATTCAAATTTGCTGGCCAACTTTTTCAGTTCCAGAGCCACATCCAGATGAACTGGGATATGGGTCTGAAGCAAATGGCCAATGTCCTCAAACGACAAGCCATATTCCTTTGCCACCTCATTCAGGATGCGGTACTTTAGGGTTTGCATGGAAGTCAAATTGTCACCACATCTCTGAAACAATTCCAGCAAACACTGGTCCAGAACCTTGCCGAGCTGGCATTGGGGCTCAGAAGCTTCAGCAATCATAGTGGTGCAAGACATGTTTTCAAATACCTTTATTCCACCACTCTGTTGAGCAAGTCATGAAGTATCTGGTGAGAATGATCCCTGGCTCAGGCTTTTATAGGAAGGGAAAAAAAAAAAAAAAAAAAAAAAAAAAAAAAAAAAAAAAAAAAAAAAAAAAAAAAAAAAAAAAAATTTTTTTTTTTTTTTTTTTTTTTTTTTTTTTTTTTTTTTTTTTTTTTTTTTTTTCACTTGGATCGTTATGTTACCATTTCTTCGTCTTCGCTGGCATCTTGAAATACATTGGCCACCATATCGGTCAAACGCTTTTCCAGATTTTCGTCTGACACCATCAGCAATTGCAATTTGTCCACGGTCCAGGGTAAATCCCCTCTGGCATCAAATTCTTGTATCAGTTTAATCAGTTCATAAATATCTTTGTACATGCGTCGTGCTTTGGCAAATGTTCCCTTTTTGACTTGACCCGTCTTTTGATCAATGCAATAGGCAACATGGCTCATGGCAATGGTAAACGCCAACTGGTGTAAATGGGATTGAAACAGTACACTCGGAAACATTTGCTGAGTGACCATCTGATTCATATCTGGTGGGACCTGCAGTTTGGATTGGACCAGCTTTTCCAGTTGACCAAACTTGTCCATATTTTCCGATAAGCATTCGATGCCATCACCTTGCTGAATTTGTTTAATCACATAATACAGGTCGGTATTGCGCTTGTACGTGACTTCTGTCTTTAAAATGTGCATAACTTGCTGCACAAACTTGCACTTGTCGTATTTCGTCCAAAAATAGTTGCCACGACACAAACGGGCCATAAAGTCCAAAGCCCAATTGGCCACTACATCAATATCGGCACAACATGCATAACAGCTTATCAGCACATGAAAAATATCAAACGAAATACTGTATTTGCCAAAGGCATTGCGAACAATCTGAGACCGCAACAATTCGTTCTTGAGCTGCGTGATCAGATTGGTTTCGTTTGGATCATCAGCTTGCAATATGATGGGATTTTCCTCATAACACGCTTTGACGTAGGGTACCAACTTTTCAAAATAAAAATCCAATTTGTTTTCCTTAAATTCGTTGGTGTCCAACACTTTATGGAAATTTTTCACTAGTTGCATCAACACCATTTTTTCGTTGGGTTTCAAGGACTGCTGATGCTGTGCTTGTTCAATGGCTTGCAGGTAATCAGCCATAAAGTCTTGTTCGGGCTTTTCCAGTGTTGCATTTTCCTTGAAAGGTGCATTCAGAGCTTTCAAAAGCTGGACACTGGTTTGAAGACGATACAAGGGTTGGTGATCGATACGTTTGGCTAAAATACCTTGGATACCCACAACGACCAAAGGAACTGGGATTGCTTTATCACCCGTCCATTCGTAATAATATTGTGCCAGATTACATGCATCCAATAAATCTTGTTCCGAATACTTGTAAATGTATTCATAAATGTTGGGTATTGGCAGATTTTGACAATGCGTACATCGTAGTCCCGTGTGAGCTTCAAAAAACTTGACCACCTGCATATGTTGGGGTTCATGACACAGCAAATGCTTCACTTGGTTCAAAAAATTCATGCTGCTGAACTGTCCTTGTTTCTCGTGGCAAAACCACTCTTGACGGTCTGACACACGACACATTTTCCTTTCCACATGGCTCGGTTATTCTTGGACTGATGAGCTTCCACCGAATCAGTGGGGGTACGTAATTTGCATTTGGGACAGTACAGTATAATATCAGACATGGTACTTGATTTTCCAGAACAAAGCATGGACCTGCGTCAAGACATTTTGCATTTGTATGAGGAAAAGCACTTGTCGGAACGTGAAATTGCCAAACAATTGGGTATCAGTCCATCGACAGTACATTATTGGATCGTGCGTCATGGACAAAAGGCCCACACTAAACGAGGTCGACCACGAGTCACCAATCCAGACAAGGACCAATCCATTTATCAGGCGTCTGTAAAAGATCCGTTCCTGTCGGCCGTGGACATTCAAAGGGAATTGCTACCAACGTGTAGTGTGGACACTGTTCGGAATCGTTTGAAACAACACGGTTTGAAATGCCGGACACCAGCACGCAAACCGTTTTTGACCGAATTTCACCGCCAAATGCGTTTTGCATATGCCCAATCGTACTTGCACTGGCCAAAAGAAGCATGGGAGAGTGTGGTCTTTTCGGATGAAAAAATATTTCGTTCGTCGAGTCGTGGAGCCCTACGCGTGTATCGGCCAAACAAAAGCGATCGGTACGACGAACAATACTTGGCGCATTCAACCAATCCCTCCGAATCGAGCACGCCGCGGTTTACCATTTGCGTCTGGATGGCATTTGGAAAGAATATGCGGAAATTACACCGGATTGAACAACGCACGTTGAATGCCGACTATTACACGGCACGCGTGCTGCCTTCGATCGAAGACGAGCTGGCTGACGAGGAATTGATATTTCAACAAGACTTGTCGTCAATTCATACGAGTCGTAAGACGAAACAATGGTTGCGGGAACACAATATCAAGGTGATGGACGATTGGCCACCTAAAGGTCCCGACATGAATCCAGTGGAAAATGTGTGGGCCGAATTGGTAAGACGAATAGCCGTCACACGCCAAGGAGTCAGAAATGCAGATCAGTTGTGGGAAGACGTATTGCAAGTATTTCATGCATTACCCGACACGTATTTTGATAAATTATTGGCTTCCATGGTCCGACGTGTCCGAGGTGTCTACAGACGACGTGGTGGCTGGACGAAGTATTGAATACGTGTCAAAATGGTACCGAAACTGTTCATTGTCTTCTTCGTCACATATTTGCCAGATGGCAGGATTTATCGTACAACATTTCAAGCTCATGAGTTTATTGAAAGGCCATGTCAAGACCTTGATCACGTACAAATCTTGCTCAGGCTTATAGCCAACTTCTTCAATGTCAGGAATGACTGATCGCAAAATGTCCACACCTTCTTGGCCTTCGATGAGGAATTTGTCTTCGGCATAACACTGTAAAATTAATGAGTATTGGTTAGCGGTGATGGTTTCAACGGCATACGCGTCCGCCACCAAGGACTCGGCAAATCGGCGAAAGTAAAATGGCCTGGGTTCAGCAGCAGCAGAAGTGGGTTCCTCAGACTGCATCATGAAGTATGAAAAAAAATTCTGGCCACCAACTCTTTTATAACAAAAAAAAAAAAAAAAAAAAAAAAAAAAAAAAAAAAAAAATTTTTTTTTTTTTTTTTTTTTTTTTTTTTTTTTCATAGTCCTAGCCGTCTCAGAGTTTCGGCTGGAAATTTTTTCCAGGTTGGCTTTCATGAAATTTGGTTTCCCATTGACTTAACATTACCATTGCTTTAACATGGCGGGTCTTGCAATGGGTGTCAAAGACGTCAGCTGAATTTTTTGGTCTTCCGTTTTTTGGAGTACGTGCTCATCATTGGTACATTGTTTGTAAACGTGGGAATCCCAAGACACCAACTATGGCCAAACTCATTCCAACCATAAACAGTTTTGACAATATCCATTTCCTCTTTGGGAGGGCTGTGACCAAAAACATTTCTGCAGCCATCACACCTGTTTCATGAATTTGTTTAAACAAATATGGAAACTTGCGTTTCTGTAATCGGAAATACAGCATGAGGGCTAATAAGTGGTACGATGCTTTATAACGATCCATGTCTGGATCCGGTTGTACCAATGCCAATAACTTTTGCAACCCTTCTTGGCGAAATTGGGAGTTGCAATACATCCAGTGTAAATTATGACCATGGAATTCCTTATCCACTCGGTTCCAATAATCTGGAGAAAATTTGAGGTCTGGGTCAGTTAGTATGCTTCTCACCCAACCAGACAAGAACTCTGGCATCGTTTTCCTGTCCATATAAATGTCATTCTCCAACGGCAAACGGTATCGACGTACAACCAAATCACTATAAGT
>CAXBTE010000095.1:0-10000 GCA_963978545.1 Linyphia triangularis
GCAGACTGACTGACAAACAAACTTGAACTTGGAATTAAGTAAAAAAACACAGCATGTAACCCTGTCCATTCTTTTTACACTTAAGTGAAATGCCCCACTTCAAAAACCCGCTACGCTACCCCGAATTGTATGGACGGTACCAATTTTCAGCTCAAACTGGGCGATTGATTCGTACATTTTTCATGCACAAAATGAAACTGAAGTGAATAAAATAGACTCAAGCGATCGATATTGCATCGTTTAATGTGTACAAACAATTGCCCCGACGTATTTTCTATAAAGTTAGAAATCCCTTTTTTTTAGTTGAAAATGTAATTTCTTAAATTTAATCACTATTCTAGGAATTGAGCATTTGTATTTTTAATTTTTCAAAAATAAACAAATACCTCCAGTACGTTTGTACATGGTTTTTGTTTTTGATGCTTTTGTGGAGATTTCTCGGTTGTATTATTTTGAATACATTGTTAGAATAGTTTTTTGTACTACATTTCCAGCAAAGTTGTTTTCCTCGTTCCGTGTGTCCTGGTGAGTGGGTGTATGTTTCCAAGTTGGAATTTGGAATTGCTGTGATTTACGGATTTTGATTTTTTTTATTATTATTTCCGAGTACCATAGTTTGTTTGTCAGTCTGTATGTTATGTACCAGGGTTCCCACGGTCATAGAGAGTCATTAAGAGTTCTTTTATTTGGAACTTGTTTTCTATTCCTTAAAAGTCCTTGAAAATGCTTAGAGGTCCTTAAAAGTCCTTAATTTTTACAGATGTTGTCCAGCTGCAGAATTTATAAAAATACAACTCGGACTTGCTATCCCCGCGTGACCACCACGTATCTGCACCGTATCAAAATTTTCCGACGTATTTGCGAATCCACCAACTTTAACTTTTTTGATAGAATATACTTTAATAAAAATTTAAATACAGATATGATGCTTGAAAATAAAAACATTATTTAGGTCCTTAAAAGTCATTAATTTTCATTCTGTGATTTGAGTGGGAACCCTGTGTACAAGTTTCCGTGTTTGTACCTTGTTTGACCTAAGAAAAGATTGGATGTACATGCTTTCTGTTCCATTTTTAAGTCGCTTATTTTGTGTCGTCTTATTTTCTCTCTCCCACTTTTGAAGAAGCGGGTTTTACTATTCCGTTTTTGAATTTTTCTAATGTTGTAGTCTACGGTTGACGCGTGTTTTTTTTAACGATTTGTTAGTGAATTGTTTACTTCTTAACAGGTTAATTGCAACACCTACCATATGTTCTTCGCCTACCATACAGACGCTGTGTCATTCGTTCGAAAAAATTTTCAAATTTCTTTCAAATCACTGAATCCATTTAGTTTTATGCTAATTGATGCTGTGTCATTCGTTCGAAAAAACTGTGTCATTAGTTCGAAAAAAACCATCCCACAAGCCCCCACCCATCCACCCAGGCAGAGTAATAGTTATGTTTGTACGGGATTTCAATTTTTAGTGGTGACGATTACTAAATGATTTCCCGGTCGTTGAATTTGAACGAACCCTTTGAAAAATCAATATTTTGCATAACTTAAACTAATATTTTATTGTTGATTTAAAGGCCAGACTGTAGCAAACTACGCTCGCTGCGCCATTGCTTTGCAGCGGTCGGGCAACGCAACAGCCTAACTACGCTCGCAGCGCCATTGCTTTGCAGCGGTCAGGCAACGCAACGGGTTTGTCCCACGACAAATTATGAAATGTAATGCTTGCTGTCAAGCAGTCATTTTTTTTTTTTTTCTTTTCCTTTTTTAAAGGACTATAGTAATTGTTAACTAAAATTTCTCCCGATGTGCAGTGCCGCTCGAGAAATATCTTTTTACATGTAAATTTATATTTTAACCACCAGGTGGTGGAGCTTTGTAATTGTTTAAAAGACTTATATTTTTATGCTGGAGGAGACGATAATAAATATTTGGGCTATAATGAATGTCTCATTTGATAAAAGTTATATGACGAGCGTTGTAATGACTGATGTTTGTATATTTTTCAGGTTTTCCCTGGATGAAGAAGGAAAAACTTCAGCTGTTTCTGTGAATTTGTGTTTCATCTTGATTTTTCTGCGAAATGAGTAATTTTGTTTTTGGATCGAGGTTATACTACGTAATAAATGCAATAAATTAAATATATATGAATACTATAGGCATATACAAATGTAATCTGATTTTGTAAACCAATCAATCAATAATCTTCCATGTAATATGTAGTAAACAATGAATGGGAAAGGATTTTTAAAGAAAACTGTGATTAATGCAACGATCATTTTTAAAAAAATTAATTTGAATGAATATTTATATACAACTGAAGTAAATTTAGTTTTACGTTAATGCACAACAATGGTAATTGTAATTTGAGTTTGAATATCTATCGCTGCCTTTTGTTAATGTTAGCAAAAATGTCCAAACATACATCTGCCATTTCGCTTCTTTCTCCTAAAACTAACTAGAAAACCAAACACTTGTCCTCACTATTTAAAAGTACTATCTCGTGCAATTGTGTTTAACAAATTGTAAAAGCAGTTTGTTAAATTTCCCGTGACTAATATCTACCACATTAGAGAAATGTAAGTGCGTTATTAATTCGGAAACAAACGGCTAGTTTCGAAAGATAGTTTGTAGCCAAAGCAGATTAAAAACTTGGAAGAGATTTATTTCGATGCATGACTCGGTGCAGATTCTGTTCTTCCTGTTGTAATGCACTCGATACAGTTCTTTACACAACAATGTATCGCAAACAGCAGTTAAAAACTAGAACGCTAAAGATTCAATGCTCGATGACTGGCAACAAAGTACAAACTCGATCACCCGCTCTATTGGCCTTCCTTTGTGAATCTTCCGTAGATAGTAATTAGGAGAATTCTCCACATTGCATTCGAAAAGCCAGAAGTACATGTACCTGGAGTGTACACCGAAAGTGTCGCCAAATTTGGCGATTAAGATGAGTTACCATTTTGACCGCAATGTTTAATGGCCTTCTTGTACAACACGTACTCAAGCATTCGTAGATGCATTGCGGGAATGAAATTCTTGCACTGCCTCTATGTACATACTTAACTTTTGTTTTTACATAAGTAATACTAACAAATATTTAGAAATATAAAGTAAATGCTAATTCATTGTTCTGTTGTACTGCAAGTCCACCTGATGGCTGTGTGGTTAGCGCTCTGGAACATGCCAAAAGTGCCGGGTTTAAATCCCGAAGATTTGGACGTGGATGTTTTTGGTGGTTCGGAATCCACGTTAAGCTGTAGGTCCCTGTCTGATTATTCAATGAAGATGGCCGCCTGAAGTTTTTATTCCATGTATTCATTTGTCAATCCTTTGATTTTGTTAATGAATTTTGTAAAAAAGTACATTTTCGACTTTCAGCATTTATATTTTTAAGTTAGGTTGCATGTGAATATGATGTCCCATCCATCCTTGACAGAAATGAAAAGAATAAAACCCGCAAGTATCAAATTAATTCTTAAAGTGTATAATGGAAATGGGTAAACATAGGATAATGAATTTGCTTATATATGCATAAATAAAATGCGTATTGTGCGCATTGTCAGTATGCGATAATTGAATAGTGTGGAACGGTCTGTAGTTGTAGTACGAATTGTGTTATTTTCCCGTTTGAAATTGGTATTATAATGAAATGGGATTTCAGGGTGACCACGTACCTGGAATTGTCAGGGAAAAAGAATGTATCTCTGATGAATTTATGTTCGTGGATTTCCGCTTTTTTTTATTTATTAATTGATGAAAATGCGTATTAAGATCTTGTAATTTTTTTTTTTTATTCTGTAGAATCCTTGTTTAAAATTAAAATTTTAACTGTTTACTTCGAATTGAAATGAAACCTGGAAATTTAATTAAAATGCCTGGAAAAGTTGAGGAACCCTGTGAATTGTTATGGGACACCCTCTTATTGTGTTACAAGCGCTTTTGTAATTAAAATCAATTGATATTCAGAGGTTTGTGACACATGTGTAGCATTATGTATGAACGTTGCAATGAAAGTTACTGGAATATTTGATTGTTTATACAGTAATTATGCTTCAAGTAGCCTATGCTGAAGTCGTTTTAGAAACGAACAAAGTAAGGAAAGCTGATACTTTAAATTTGAATGCCATTCTTAATGTCTTGTCATTGAACTATGAAATTCAATACCAATCAAATTAGTACTTAATCAAAGGATTATTTTGGGATTGGCCAAACTTGATTTTTTATTAAATTATAAGTATACTAGGGGGCTCTGCCCCCTGCTCACTGACGCTCGCCAACCCCCTGGATTGCTATGCAATCCCCTTGGCTAGCTTTGCTCGTCTTAAAGAGAAGCAATTAAAATATGCCCTAGCATAAAGCTATTTCAGCTGCATAATGCCATGAAACTGAACCTTTTATTATTTATGAAGAGTCGGAATACTTGCCACGTCATTATTCTGTTGCTGTCGAGACGCGTTAAGCAGGGACATTGTGGCAACGTAGTAGAAAGTTCTTGGAAAACAACCAAAGTAAACAGTTGTGTACATATATTTAAAAAAGATCGGTTATTTTATTGAACAAATAAAATTAACGGGCTGGTTTTGTACAAAGCGCCAAAATAATTAAAGTTGCTTATCGAAATTTCTTAACGAAGCAATCATATGTTCACTTAATCTTTTTTGTGATACTTGGAAAATAAAATGAAATCAACCGGAATTTTTTGAAAATCAAATTTGGCGAGAAAATTATCCATATTTCGCCAAAAGTTGTGTTTTAAAATTTTATATGAGATTTTGAATGGTTGAAATTTTATTCGTTATTTTGATAGTTTTTTCGTATTGTGATTGTTAATTCGTATTAGCTGGAAAGTTTTCAATTCGTATTAGCTATTGATTAAAGATGAGTATAGGTTCAGATTTACTGCACAACGCCTCTTAGCGATTTTTTTAAAATTGGCGATTTAGCACTGAATGCAACCCGGCGACCTCCGGAACATGTTCCAGCAGATAAATTTTCCGAAAAGTCTGATTTATCCGGAATTCTAATCCAAAAGAAATGTACACATCTTGGATCTATTTATTCTTGCATCATCATAACTATTAAATCAATACGTTTTAAATAGGCAATAATTTATATCTGTAGATTGTAATAATAAAAACAAAATATAGCGAATCCCAAGTTGTTGCCAGATGTATTTGTCAAATTTCAAAAGAAATATTGTGATTGGCTGGCTGGAATTTCTTGCATAAAGTGCATTTAGAAGATTGGTGATTGAAGTCGTTGTCATTCTGTTCACAGAAATGAAGCCAAATTTTGATGTTTCGCAAGAGAATTATATATATAGAAGGAATACATTGGAAAAATTGCAAATGTTTCTTATTCAGTTTAATAATGATGGGATGTAATAAAAAAAGCTTACAATGGAGGGCTGCAGCAACCTCTACATTTTTTTGAAATTGCCCAACAAAACATGGCAGCAAAACTGAATAGGCTACATTTTTGCGTAAACCCACCGAAACTTCATAAAAAAAATTGCAATGCCTGTACATTTTGAGGAAATCCGAGGTAGTGAGATGTAGCCAATATTATATAGATGAATTTTGTAACAATTTCGAATGTACCGAAAATTGCATTTCCTCCAATCGTGAATGAAATATAAAAGGATTCAAACGCGATGCAAATTTGTAACATGGCGTAACTATGTGTGTTGAGTATCATTTGACATTATAAATGAATTGATAAACTAGTAACAGTCTCAATAAAGCCAATGGCATTGCAATGTATTGAAAGCTACTTAAAATGGAGATTTAGAATTGTAATTTTCAACAAAAGGAACTTGTCAAACCACAAATGACGGGTCTCCGCAACGCTGTGCCACGCAAGTGCATCTAACCGTTTCTCGGTCTCGTCTTGGTTAGTGAACCAGGTACAGTATCGTTTCAGTTTCATTAATTTGTAATTTCCATCAAGTTTGTCTTGATACGCTAATTAAATATGTGGTTTCAAATGATATGAAGGGTGCAGATGCATTATGAGCACCTTATGTTTATTTCTGATGAATATTGTTGGGATTATATTAATAATAAACCTTCCTAATATTAATATTAAACATTCAATTTGAATTTAGAAAAGGCAAGCAACGTTTATTGTTTTGAAACGGAATGTTGGGAACGAAAGCGTCGTTATCTCGATCAGGCAATGCATAAGACACCATTGCTGGATAGTTATGAATATTGTGTGCTTTACAATAACAGATTTTTAAAAGTAAGCATCGTATCATTAATTTAATATGAATAGGTTCCTTATTTATGCAAGATAACGTGAATATAGATATCCAAATTGGAGTGTTTATCCATTTAAAATCTGCATTGCGGACCAGTGGCCTTAAAGAAAGTTGACAGCGTATGTAGTATACTTTTGTCGAGTTTTAAGTAATTAGGTGTAGGTTTGATAAGGGAATTGTTATGCCATATTGTGCACAGGATATCAATAATACTTGAGCACGATTAGCGAAGTTAATGAAGCGTCGCAAACGTTTTTTATTCCAATTTGATGACATCGACATCGCTGCTTACCTTAACGACGTGGTCATGGTTTACACACTCTTATATCTCCTTTGCATTTCCAAATAAATCCTCGCGGATTGTTGCCTTTTGTAGCGCAACTTTCGTACTTTTTGAATATAAATTGCAACAGTTTGGCTTTGTAGGAGGAACGTGGCAAAAGCGATGCGAGTTGTTGTAAATATCCACTTGTTGTCCGTATGCAGTGCTTGCGTAGAGGCTTGTTTCGTGCTTTTCTTGCGTCTTGCACGTTGCACTATTTATGGATCCGATTGAAGAATTTTGAAGCCCGTTTATTCCTCTTCCGATTGGTACTATGTAGAAAGGTGAGAGAAGCGTCGTTTATTTGCAAGTTCCAAATCAATGCTTCGATGTGTTTCTCCGATCTCGATCCGTTGTGCTTGTTCTGGATCCGTTGTGAAGTATTTCATTAATTTGAATTAATTCGAAGTCGAGATTTATTTCTAAGTTTTGATATGTTTCTAAGTGGAAAATTATTTCTAAGTCGAAAAATATTTCAAAGTCGTAACAAATTTCAAAGTTCAAAAATGAAAATAGTTCTAAGTGGAGAATTATTTCTAAGTGGGAAACGCTTTTAGATTCTATGTCCCGCTGATGCGGCGTAAGTACGCAAGTCGCGTCGAGTGAACCGGCGGCGAAAGACACTTTGTGCGGCATGACGAAATCGCGTCCAGCATGCAAGCAAGATTGCGTGTCGGAAACTACTGCAGTTCCGACAAAATAGGCCGAAGTGGTGGTAGTTGGTAAAAAATCGGGAAAAGCTGTGGATATGCTGCGCCTTATATATGTGGACACCTGTGTCTGCTAGGCGAGCCGATCGAACACGTTCTGTGTTGGAGACTCTCGCCGCTTCCAAATTGTCTCGGCCTCTGTGCGAGCCTCTCGACCTCCGCGTCGAGCAGGTGTAACGCAGTCGCAATGAACGAAGAAAAGGGTTCTCTGCCATTGTGCCCTACGCACCGAAAAAGCTCGACGCCTCCGAAAACTCGCCCCGCTGCGAAAGAAGCAGTCGGGGACGTCGTGAGTACCGAACCGTCTAGAGAATGACATGTTAAAAATTCGATTCGAGAAGTGACGCGGGGCCCATCTCGGGCCCCCCGCGGCCTGCCGACACGTGGGCCGCGACTCGAAGAATTGGATTCGGCGGAGAAATCCCCGAACGAAAAGTTTCCACCCTCGAAAGCGGGTCGGTTACGAAAGATACCTGGTTGATCCTGCCAGTAGTCATATGCTTGTCTCAAAGATTAAGCCATGCATGTCTAAGTACATGCCGTATTAAGGCGAAACCGCGAATGGCTCATTAAATCAGTTATGGTTCCTTGGATCGTACTTTACTACTTGGATAACTGTGGCAATTCTAGAGCTAATACATGCAGCAGAGCTCCGACCTTCGGGGACGAGCGCTTTTATTAGACCAAAACCAATCGGGCCTCGTGTCCGTGAACTGTGGTGACTCTGTATAACTTTGGGCTGATCGCACGGGCTCGTCCCGGCGACGTATCTTTCAAGTGTCTGCCTTATCAACTGTCGATGGTAGGTTACGCGCCTACCATGGTTGTAACGGGTGACGGGGAATCAGGGTTCGATTCCGGAGAGGGAGCCTGAGAAACGGCTACCACATCCAAGGAAGGCAGCAGGCGCGCAAATTACCCACTCCCGGAACGGGGAGGTAGTGACGAAAAATAACAATACGGGACTCTTTTGAGACCCCGTAATTGGAATGAGTACACTCTAAATCCTTTAACGATTATCCATTGGAGGGCAAGTCTAGTGCCAGCAGCCGCGGTAATTCTAGCTCCAATAGCGTATATTAAAGTTGTTGCGGTTAAAAAGCTCGTAGTTGGATCTCAGTTCCAGACGGATGGTCCGCCTACCGGCGGTCACTGTCCGTTCTGAACAGGCCAGCCGGTTTCCCCTGATGATCTTCACCGGTTGTCTCGGGTGACCGGCAAGTTTACTTTGAAAAAATTAGAGTGCTCAAAGCAGGCGCGACGCCTGGATAATGGTGCATGGAATAATGGAATAGGACCTCGGTTCTATTTTGTTGGTTTTCGGAACGCGAGGTAATGATTAAGAGGGACAGACGGGGGCATCCGTACTGCGACGCTAGAGGTGAAATTCTTGGACCGTCGCAAGACGAACTACTGCGAAAGCATTTGCCAAGAATGTTTCCATTAATCAAGAACGAAAGTTAGAGGCTCGAAGGCGATCAGATACCGCCCTAGTTCTAACCATAAACGATGCCAGCCAGCGATCCGGCTGTGTTCCTCAAATGACACGCCGGGCAGCTTCCGGGAAACCAAAGCTTTTGGGTTCCGGGGGAAGTATGGTTGCAAAGCTGAAACTTAAAGGAATTGACGGAAGGCCACACAAGGTGTGGAGCCTGCGGCTTAATTTGACTCAACACGCGAAAACTCACCTGGCCCGGACACAGGAAGGATTGACAGATTGAGAGCTCTTTCTTGATTCTGTGGGTGGTGGTGCATGGCCGCTCTTAGTTGGTGGAGCGATTTGTCTGGTTAATTCCGTTAACGAACGAGACTCTAGCCTGCTAAATAGACGTTCCGATCCTCCGAGTCGGACGTTCTTCTTAGAGGGACGGGCGGCGTTTAGCCGCACGAAACAGAGCAATAGCAGGTCTGTGATGCCCTTTGATGTCCGGGGCCGCACGCGCGCTACATTGAAGGAACCAGCGTGTGCTTTCCCTGTCCGACAGGACTGGGTAACCCGTTGAACCTCCTTCGTGCTGGGGATAGCAAATTGTAATTGTTTTGCTTGAACGAGGAACACCTAGTAAGCGTGAGTCATCAGCTCATGTTGATTATGTCCCTGGCCTTTGTTCACACCGCCCGTCGCTACTACCGATTGAATGATTTAGTGAGGTCTTCGGACTGGCGCTCGGATTGGCTTTCGGGTCGAGCCGACGTGCCGGAAAGATGACCAAACTTGATCATTTAGAGGAAGTAAAAGTCGTAACAAGGTTTCCGTAGGTGAACCTGCGGAAGGATCATTATCGAAATCGATTCCCCTCTTGGGAGTTGTTTTGAAAAACTCTCCTCTCTCTCCCCTCCCCGGGAGTCCGAGGAAAGGAGCCTGCACCCGTCGGACGGCGGTGGAGAGGTCTCCGTTCGAACGCACCGCGACGCCTTGCCGAGGGTGTGCCTACTTTGTTCCCGGCCGCGTTTTCGGCAGGAGGGAGGTCTTCTCTTCTCTATTGCAGAGGGGGAGGCTAGGCTTGAAGAGCTGCGTCGCAGAACGCACCGCACCGAAGGCGTCCTCTTCCGACTCCGGTCGGAAGTGTCTCTTTAAATTGAAAAATTCGAACGCACTACGACGAGCTCTTTAGGGAGCGAGTCATAAAAAAAAAAAATTACAACTCTGAACAGTGGATCACTCGGCTCACGGGTCGATGAAGAACGCAGCCAGCTGCGAGATTT